>JAJMBT010000035.1:0-147082 GCA_030565385.1 Kodamaea neixiangensis
CAGAGTCGGTGGAGACAGAACCATCACTGTTGGTAGTAGTGAAGGTGGTGGTGTACTCAGTCAACGAAGGAACAGATGAAGACGACGAGCTTGGGTTAGGGAACAACGAGGTCGATGTGTAAAGCGATCCAGCCGAGTCGGTGGAGACATCAACGATTCCAGAGTCGGTGGAGACAGAACCATCACTGTTGGTAGTGGTGAAGGTGGTGGTGTATTCAGTCAACGAAGGAGCAGATGAAGACGAAGAGCTTGGGTTAGGGAACAACGAAGTGGATGTGTAAAGCGATCCAGCCGAGTTGGTAGAAACATCAACAATTCCAGAGTCAGTAGACACCGATCCATCACTGTTGGTGGTGGTGAAGGTGGTGGTGTACTCCGTCAAAGTAACCGATGAGGATGATTTAGAAGACGATGATGATGAAGTAGTAGTCGAAGATGATGAAGTTGCTGAAGATGAGGATGACGTCACAATTGTGTTAGTGGGCGCAAGTGGAGGAGGAGCACACCTTTGACAGACAGATGGAATACTGTTTGGGACTGGTCCCGAGTACAGAACACCTGCGTTAGTAAGAGTTGCATACCCACCTCCCTGGACAGCGTTAACCATCAGAAACTTGGTAGGATCGTAATTAAGACCAATGAACAATGTGGAAGAAACACCACTGCTGTAGATGGTCAAGACACCAGTAGTTGTACTATAAGCATAGTAAGGACTTTGGAGAGCAGCGTTCGACGCGATTGTATTTCCTCCACCGAAACCAGCGACCGTGTAGGTTTGGGACAAACCACCGTTTTGAATGGTAATAATCGAACTTGGGTCCGCCAAGTAGAATATTTGAGTGGACGCGATAGCTAATTGTGGGTTTTGGACGTATACGAAGGAGCCCGTGTCGATAGTGATACAACCTGAACCCAGGAGAGTTTGTTGTTGCTGCCATGCATGGTTGTAGATACAGATGTTACCATTGTTTGTAACAGGACCATTACCAAGTAAAAGGTATCCCGGGTATCTTTGACCAATGTAGTAGGTGATACTACCTTCGTTGTCAAGAGCTTGAGGCTGGAAGTTCATGGTGGATCCTCCAGCACCTGTACCTCCACTGTAAGCGAAGAAAATCTGACCAGTATTGAGAAAACTGTCACCATTGAAGTCATAAGTAGGGGCACTAACACCCTTGATTTGGTTTGCAACAATAAGACCGTTGTTCACGATGTTTTTCGTCGTGGAGGAAATATCAAAAGTTACACCAGATTGAAGAATCGACTGGACGTAAAGTGCTGCGTTAGCTTGGATAGTAAGGGAGCCGGTAAAGACATTACCGGTATTGTTAAGAATAGACCAGAAAGCACCAGAATTGATCGTCCAATCTCCAGCTGGAACAGAATAGGGACCAAGATTAACGGTATTAGTGGTGATCAGTGACGATTGCGCTATACCTGCCAAAGAGGCAACCACAAACGGTTTAAGCCAAATCATCGCTGAGGTGTTGAAATTTTTGATAGTTTTTGCAGCTTATATAGGGATTCTCTAACGAGTAAGGCATCGACTTGAGCCCTCCTGCTATTTGGATGCAAATTCATTAACAGCACAAATTCTAAAAAATAACATTTCCAGATTTCTCTTTTGTGTCTCTTCTGCACATATGTCCTCGCGTATTTTAAGTTAGCTAACAATATTCGCCTTGCTTTTTATTTATTGAACATCTGTCGGAGAAGCTTAACCAATGCAAAACGCTAACAAACGCCAACGGGAGGATGCGTAATTGAAAGGGGATTGGTAATTCAAATTTGACCGTAAGAACTAGTTACTTAAAATCTACCGATGTCTTGGATTCCATTCCAGATAGGCTCCGTTGAGTCTCGGGTACCTACATCGTTTAACAGGAATTTCTGATTCAGACTACAATTGCAAGCATCAAGCAATGTGTCTTCTTCGCCTCATGTCTCTTCTTCATTCTTCTGTTGCGTAACTCTTCTGTCTTTCTGTCCTCCTCCTAGTCTCATAATTGGCTCCTTGTTTCATGTTGAGGCGGTCCTTCATCTCCAACAAGTTGAAATCCTTAGGGAAGAGTTCTGGACCATGCTTGTTCACAAGTCGGCAATTTCTTCACTCAAATCTTTCCTAACTCTTAGTTCTTTGATGGAAGAACCCATGGTGATGGACAAGTATGGTCTAAGATTTGAATAAGTCCAAAAGTTGTCGTTTTAGTCGTGTGCTAAAGATAACACTTTTTATGTATGCATTTGGGAGAAGAGTTATTCTCTCGTTCTTTCACTTAAACGAACGCTGGTCACTAAAGCACAGCATAGATCATCGGACTAAAGCTATAGGGACTGCAACCAGCCATATGATCTGAACAAACAGTCTACCAGTGAATTCTAATTATGGTGGGTGTCTTCACTCTCTATTGTTAAAATCGATCCTGATGATTACGGAAAAAACAGGTTAAACCCCTAATTCCGTTGTGTTTAAAAATATCATTAGTTCATCTGAGCTGAGCCACATCAAAGGCGGTTGCGTCCAATTGAGACCCTAGCGTAGTACTCCCTTTGTCTTCTGGTTGAAGACGCAGCACGATCACTCCAATCCATAGCTGGGCTGACTTTTGGGAAGCTGTGCTCTAATGCCCTCCGGAAAACTGATGTTCTCTTCTTCTCGTGGTTCAGAGTATTTCGTCTTAAATTCTCTTAGGCTTTTCTGTAAGCCTGGAGTATTTTCTTTGGCGAGAGATAAACGAGATTATATATGTCCTTTTAGATGGTTCACTCCCTTACCAGATTCTTGGCAATCGATTGTAAAGCTTAGCATCTATCAAATGTTCGTGAAATTTCCAGACCAAGGAGAAGATATGTGCATTTAGACTCTGCGTTACAAGAGTGTAGATATACGCTGCTATTGTTTTTAAGAGTTCGTAACCTTTGCAGATTAATCGAGGAAGAATACTCCGTGCGTGAAAGAGTCAGACAGAGACAAAAATCCTCATTCTTGAATAGCTGAGTTAGGTTTGGGGTTGCTCACGATGTTTCCATTCGCATATTATAATACAAGAAACATGACCAGAAAATGATGGGTATTTCACGGTTTATTTGGGAAATAGACTCAAGACTGAAATTTACAACAGATTGTGGAAACAACATTTTTAACTTTACGGCTACATTTAACCTTTTGTCATGTATTTCTGCATCATCGATGGCCTGCAAAAGCTGGAGGAAGAATGCATGAACGATATCAGCCACTATTCTTCTCTCGGGTTTCCCTTTTCCCCTTTGTACGTTTCAGGGCACTAAAATGCGCCGAACGTACCATGGTAGGAGGTGGGGTCTTCAAACTACCAAAAGCTATCATCCACCAAAGAGAAAATACTCAGCCTAAAGCTTTGATAGATGAAATAAGAGCCTACTGCACTGGCTTATACTATCTCAGCATGTGTTAAAGAATCAGGAACTCGATATGATAAATACTTTATATTTCAATTCCATTTGACTCAAGTTGAGTAACAAAACGAAGTTTAAACGAACTTTTGGATGAAGCAGAAAGCCGTCTTACTGTCATCAGGAATCTGTGAAAAAGATTAAAATCATTACATCGTGAATTTAGATAGCCCTGAGTCTTCGTGAACATAAGAAATCTGGTTTTTCTTTCACGAGTATCCACAACTCAATTCTCGCACTACCGTAATTGCTGCAAAAATTGACGAAAGAAGCAATCAATCAAAAGAAAAAATGCTGCACCTCGGCGACAATAGCCTGTGGCTATGTTCCATACAGCTCCATTAGGCTTGTGGCATGCTGATCTCGTAGTTGAGACCTGTAATTCTCTATTCCACCATGCCTTGGTCGCTTAGTGCAATGAGATCTCGAAATGCCCTCCATATTTAAGAGCCTGTGCTGACCTCCTTAGGGTTTTGTTTCCAACGAAACTAGAGATCTCAATATGGAACGATAACGTTCAAAGAACGCTAAAAATATAATCGCGGAAGAAACCGGCCATATAAAAGATTCCCCACAGCTGTTCGCCCTTGCTGAAATGGAAAATAACACGATGTGTGCCACGAAGATCCTTTGGTATTTTTTCAGTCAAACTGACACTGCATTATTCTGCGCGTGCTAAATTATCTGATATCCATAGCGCTTTAGCAGACACCACTTCAATTAAGCTAAGATTATGTAAATCGCGAAACACCTCGCCATCGGAATCCCTGAAGCTTGTCTTTGATGAGCAAATTTACAAGGTGATGAAGAAAATAACCCTCTTATCTCCGCACTTATGCAAGATTGGAAGCATAATTTTAATTGTATTTTCTGAGGAGTGATTTCTGCCGAAACTAAAAGCAGAGTTCACCTTTGATGACGAGGGTAATCGACACAAACCCGTCAAAAACAACCCACTTTTTATTCTATTTTCTGTGTTTTACGTTTTTCACTACTGAAACCCAACAGTGTTAGCGTTCAGTTGAATCTTGAGAGGAAGCTTGGCTCCTTGATCAGTTCTTTGCCTTCCCGGAGGTTTCCTCGAGGGCCGGGGGTTCGGTATTTATGCGCTGGTGCATTAGAGCGAGCAAGTTAGTTCAAAGTTTAATTTTAAAGGGAAAGTGACAAAAATTTTCGACGCAGCAAAGACACTTAGTTCTGGTGCTGATCTCTTAAAAGGGGTCCTTGAAGGTCCCAATAGGTCGATTCTGAAATTTGTAGAGCCAGCAATGGGACTTAAGGTTATGCAGGCCTGGAATTGGAGACCTGTTTGCTGAAAGTGTGAGGCTTTTAGGTTTTTCGTTTGACCAGAATGGTGAACACGAAAACAAGGTAGCTACTACTCGATTTCTAATTTATTCCTGAGCCTTAATCTGCCGCTGTTGGTTCAATTAAATGGTGAGTTAACCTGATGTTTGATGCACAAGTTAAAGTGACGAGAGAGGTAAACTGGTCGTCTATAAACCTGGTGACTGCGATACCTAGCTTTCCCAATAGCTGAAATTGGGTCAGCAGATAATTTTTGAGCCGTACTTGCGTCAGCGTGGCTGATGATCATTGCTTCAACTAGCTGGAACTGTTCGCCAACTGCTCGCAGATTTTTTTTGGATCCCAGATTTCCCTACCGAACCACCAGATTCTAAATTTTCAAAAGAAGGAAAAGTGCAAAATTTAGCTTCAGTAAGCGAGATTCAATTTTAAAACTGAAGATGGAAATTATCCGAACTATATTTTCTAATAGAGGTTCTACTAAAAGTATTGTTGATAGTTTCTCTTCAAAGAATGTCGATTCGCTTGTTCAGCACTTTGGTTTCCTGCTCTGCTAGAATGGCTGCAATTTTTTCAATTCTCCGTTAGTTCTACTAGAACGAGTCAAACAACCAATCCGACCAGTTTGTTAGTATTGGTATTCTGCCAGTTTTGCCTTGGGTTCGATTTATTCTTTGGTTCCACAGAGGACTAAATGGTCGGATTTCCAAGTAGCAGCGTCCGTGCTTGGCTGTTGAAGTCGCTTCCCATGTCGATGTAATGGACTGGTTGAAGTTGCGGGTATTTGCACGTCGATATCGTTGTGCCAGGGGAAGTTTGCTGCGTTCAGGTACTATTTAGAAGTATTGTAATGCTTCTTAGTGGTGCTTTCAGTGGTGCCTTCTTGGAAGCGCTTTTTAGCGTTGCCTTCTTGATGGTGCTTGGCAATGTCAAGTTGACGTTGGCAGCTTTTCAAGCCGGTACTACTTCATGCACTTCGGTTTTCTCTTGGCAATCCTAGACGCGTTAACCTGCAGCGGAACTCTTACAGGTCCTTTGCATTGAAGGTGGTTCTCAGCATGAGTATCCCAGGGACGGCCGCCTCACCGTTGTAGGTTTGGTATCCGTTCGGATAATTCTTGGCTTGGAGAAGAATCTGAATGATTGAGATTCGATAGTACTATAATACTTGAGAGATAACCCTGGTTTAACATTCATTCTTCCGATGGATTTGGAATACGGTCATCTTGCTATTTGATTTCCTAAGAATTGAATCTCCAGCTTTCGCTTTGGAAGAAAGAAACTAGGCAGGGCAAAATCGAACTGAACAGTGATGATTGATTTGGGCTTAAAAGCTAAGAAAAAAAACCTACAGGTAGCCTCACCATATCTAAGATGCCCCTGGCTTGAGGCTTCTTTTCATGTCTCGTTTGTTTGCTCGAATCATACGCATACTGAATTTCTACCAATCTCCACACCGCAAATTCGTCTGCCTCCGGTTGCAACTCAAATTCTCCACAACTTCATACAAAAATAGCCACAGTAGCCATAAGTTTGAAAACCAACTCATATCTGACTCTCATCCCAACGCCTACTCACATCTATTCTCTACTCCGGTACCCCATACCATACCACGGAGTTCTGGCTCCTGCACATACGCACGGGATTCTAAAAAAACGATCACTTTAAAAGTAATAACCAAGCCATGACCATGACGAATGCGGTCCCGGAGAGGAGTGTAAAGATAGAGCATTCGATCCACGGCAGCGAAAGCAACGGGCATCTCAATGGCAACGTACCAGCCAAGTTCGACCTTCCCTACGGGGATGGATCTAACAAAATCTTTGGGATAGAGAACTTTGGTAATACATGCTACTGCAACTCGATACTACAGTGTCTCTTCTATTCGGAGCAGTTTCGTTTGAATGTGTTGGCGCACAACCAAGTGCCGCACGAACGACGCGTGGTGCAAGCGGGCACGAAAGTTCACGGGTTCACGCTGAAGTACGAGCAGTTGGTCACCAAGAAGTTCAAGGAACAGAACATCAAGGCCCCTGCAAACAACGCAAACAACTTCAACAATGCCTATGGAAACACAAACAATGCCTACTATACTTCGGAAGCGAGTGAACTCGAAGACAAACCAAAGGCTAGAAAAGGCTCGTTGTTTGGATTGAAGTTCAACTCGTCTAACAACCCAGCAGCGACAGCGCCACTGGCAGCCCCACACGACAAAAAGTACGACACATATGTCCTACCTGCCAAGGACACAGAGTCCTTGTCTCTCAACCAAAGAATCAAGATCAGCAAATCGCCCGACTTCCAGAAATTGAATGTTTTGGTGACAAGACCCACACCCATGACAGCCAGTCTGCAGAGCAGACTCAATTTCTCGCAAAGCTCGTCGATGCTTTTAGGAGATCAGCCGCAGACGCAAAACAATGAAGAGGGAACCATTGGAAGCACCTCCAGTGCAGTTATCGTGGGCATCCCAAACCCCGAGACATTCTTGAACGTACCCATCAACCCGTTCAATCTCAACCCCAGTGCCGACCAGAGAAAACGGTCGGCCTTGATAAACGGTCCGATCATCACGCTAGACACGTTTTTGACTGAAGAACCTGCGGACCATTCGGCAATGTTGTACGCATTGAAGGATATGTTTGAGGCCATGGTGGAGAACCAGTCGATGATTGGAGTGGTCTCCCCAATCCACTTCATCACCAAATTAAAAGAGAAGAACTACTTGTTCAGACAAAACAACATGCATCAGGATGCACACGAGTTCTTCAACTACCTCATCAATGAAATCATTGAAGGTTTGACGAAAGAACAGCAGGCACTACAAAAGGAAACCAAAACGAACTGGTGCAACGAGCTATTCCAGGGAGTGATCACAAACGAAACCAAATGCTTGCTGTGTGAAACCGTTACCTCTGTCCATGAGCACTTTTTGGATTTGTCAGTCGATATACCCCCAGGAGAAACAGCTTACTCGCTCAGCTACTCCTTGAACAACTTCTCGCGACTGGAGGTATTAACCAACCAAAACAAATTCTACTGTAATACATGCTCATCGTTACAGGAAGCTGTCAAGACGATCAAATTGGCCAAGTTGCCTGAGATATTGGTGATAAACTTGAAGAGATTCAAGTACGACGAGAAGGTGGACAAAATGGTCAAGTTATTCGACTCGATTTCGTATCCATTGAAGTTGAGGTTGTTCAACACGACGGATCAGGTTTCGGAGAGCGAGTCTGAGGAAGAAGACGACCACGACTTTTGTCTCTACGAGTTGTATGCGTTGGTGATTCACATTGGAGGGGGGCCGATGCACGGCCACTACGTTGCCTTGTGCAAGGTCAAGGGAGGGCTCTGGCTACTTTTCGACGACGAGACCGTAGAGTTGGTGGACGACTCATATGTGTTGAAGTTCTTTGGGGATGGCCCCGGCTTGGCGAGTGCCTACATCTTGTTCTTCCAGAAGGTAAAGGAGCAGCAGCAGGAGGAGGCCATCAACTTTGGATACGACTTGAATGACGTGTACAACGGGCACGAGTGCACGGTGAATGTCGAGTCGACGGAGTCACTCAAGAAGGAGGAGAAAATAGACGCTGACGTGCATGTATCCGACCAGGCGTCGTCCACTGCGTCTGGGTCTGGGTCGTCCACCTCAGCCCCGAAGCCGCAGGCTGCAAACGATGCGCTGATCAGCACATCCTCGACTGCTACAGTCAACCCACCGACACCAGTGAAGCCTACTCTTGCGCACACCAGTAGCGAAGTCAATCGCAAGAGCAGCATCTTCAAGAAGAACTTTATGTTTGATAAGGAAAAGACAGAGAAGAAGACGTGGTTGAAGAGGAAAGATAGCAAGCTCGACGTGGAACCTCTGGCGGTGCCTGTTTCCAGAGTCGAGTCGCCACTGAAGGCACCAGTTGGGGCTGACTCCGAGGGTAATTTGGAGCGTAGAAAGAGTATCTTTGGATTCAAGAGGAGGAACCAGAAGACAGAGTGAAGCAAACGAATAAAATTTAGTACATAGACAATAGAATGAAACAGCAATGATGTAGAGAACCCCAGACTGCCGATTACGTTCTGGTCATCATTAAGGCTATTGCTTCTAGCATATTCCTGCTGCCTCTTCATATGCCAAAAGTATCTGAATGACTGCCAGAGTTCTAGACCAGTGGCTGCAAATATTCCTCAACAATAGAACTCCACAGTAAAAAGATATTCTCTGGGACGTCACAGTCGAGATCTCTACAGTAAAAGCCTCCTTACTGGAGGCAAATCCGCAATTGAGATCACCCATCTAAAGCCACCTACTGGAGGCAAATCTGCAGTGTATATCTCTCACCAATCTAAAGCCACCTTACTGGAGGAGTAAAGACCTCACTGCTGACCAGTGACCAAGCACATGGGCTATGCCGAATTACTAATACGTCAAGGCTGGACCGTACCCCGGATTCTGTCGTCTCATTGGCGCGTCACAAAAACCCTCACCAACACTCTTTGGACTGACACAGCAGCCACTTTCACCGTATCTCGCCTACCCAGACGCATCCCGGTGACATTCCCATCACAAGACTACGGCAATCAAAGACGACGCTCCGTCTTCCAGCCTTAGTCAGCCGGCATTTTGTCGGGTCACGTGACATTGCGAGCCCATCGAGAAACCACAGATTTTTTGCAGCATATATAAGCAAGAAGAAGTCCTGTTCAAAAGTAGAGAAAAGCATTAGCATACTCAGCAGAATGACTACCACCACCTATTCTCCTACGTTGAAGACCACGGCCACGTCCAAGTTGTTGACGTTGGCAGCCGGATGTTTCTGGGGTGTTGAGAGAGTGTTCCAGAAGCAGTTTGGGACCCGAGGTATCGTTGACATCAAGGTTGGCTACGCCAACGGCAAGCCCACTGTGCGTGATGTGTCCTACGAGCTGGTTTGCTCGCAGGAAACCGACTTTGTCGAGTCTGTGCAGATCTCGTACGAACCACTGCAGGTGGCCGCGAAAGACTTGATTGACATCTTCTTCAGAATGCACGACCCTACAACAGTCAACTCGCAGGGCCCAGACCGCGGTACCCAGTATAGATCTGCCATCTTGTTGCACTCGGACGACGACTTGGCCGTCGCGGACAAGGTCAGAGAAGAGTCACAGCTGACCTGGTACCCTAACCACAGAATCGTCACCATAGTCGAACCTATCAAGATCTGGCACGATGCTGAAGACTACCACCAACAATACTTGGAGAAGAACCCAGGTGGATACGAGTGCCCTTCACACTTTATCAGAACCAAGCCAAAGGCTTGAGAGGCTCTCGACTACATCCTAGTCACAATCACTTGCATCTTGAATTTGACATTCAACACATCATACATATCGTTCAACACATGTATGCTTCTAGAACAGAAAAGTACTTTACTTCTAATTATTTATCTTTGGGTTTGTTAATCTATATTAATCTATATCATTACGTTTGAGATCTGTAGGGTCATATAATTAGAATGGCTGTGGTAACGGGGGAGAGAGAATTGGGCGAGCAGGTTTGGGTTTTTTAGCTTTGTTTACTTGTGTGGATACCAAAGCCACACATGAGCGAATGTGCCGTTGCTCTTGGCTCATACATGGTGATTAAAATACAGGCCGATATTAACAAAGCATGTGCATTAATCCGGAGGTTAATTGTGGAGAAGCAGATTTTCATAAATTTCAGTGAAAAATCGTAAAAATAGAATAACTTGTCGTGAAGCTGTAGACTATCTATCCACGCGTTCAGTTAGAACCATGTCTATTCCAACATTCACACATCACACGACTGCAACGAGGAATTAAACTTGTTGACAGCACATGGAATTCATCATATTGTGCTCCTACTTTGTTGATACAGAGCTCATATTA
Organism: Kodamaea neixiangensis; assembly: GCA_030565385.1. Taxonomy (NCBI): domain Eukaryota; kingdom Fungi; phylum Ascomycota; class Pichiomycetes; order Serinales; family Debaryomycetaceae; genus Kodamaea; species Kodamaea neixiangensis. The sequence goes on from JAJMBT010000035.1 coordinate 10,627, forward strand.
CCATTCATGCTCCTTCTTGATACATGCAACTCATAGACCACTCGTGCTCCTAGTACCAGCACTAATTGCGATCTCCGACCGAATCACGTCTCAGTCTCTACTCTAGCAGTGATTTACTACTGTGGTCTATAGAATCCTACGTACAAGTACACCAATTATCCATAGCCCGTACCAACCACCCAATACTCACCAATTTTATTCTCACACTTTTCGTGGAGAATTGAAATCAAAAAAAATACAGACGCGTATCAATGTCTTTATGGGTGGACAAGTACCGGCCTAAATCGTTGGCCAAGTTATCGTATCATGACAACATAACACAGAATCTCCAGGCGCTAGCCAAGTCAGGCGACTTCCCGCACTTGCTCATCTACGGACCAAGTGGAGCGGGCAAGAAGACCAGAGTGTATGGCACATTGCACGAAATCTTTGGACCTCTGGTCGAGAAGTTGAAGATAGATGTGAAGACATTCACCACGCTGAGCAACAGGAAGTTGGAGTTCAACGTGTTGAGTTCTCCCTACCACTTGGAGATCACTCCTTCGGACATGGGAAACAACGACAGGGTCGTGATTCAAGATTTGTTGAAAGACGTTGCGCTGGTGGAACAGGTGGACTTCTCCAACAGCAGCGGGTCCAAAACCGCAAAGCACAGATTCAAGATCGTCATCATCAACGAAGCAGAGTCATTGAGCAGAGACGCACAAGCTGCGTTGAGAAGAACCATGGAAAAGTACTCCACCAACATCAGGTTGATTCTTATTTCCAACTCCATATCCAACATCATTCCTCCCATCAAGTCGAGAACTCTCTTGGTGAGAATTCCAAGCCCTACCACCACTGAAATCGCCCAAATCTTGAGCACCGTCGCAAGCAAAGAGGACATCAAGTTCAACAAAGGCGAGGAAGACGTGATGAAATACTTGCTGGCGGTTGCAGAACAGTCAAACAGAAACTTGAGAAGAGCCTTGTTGAGCTTCGAGACCTTGACCATCCAAAACGAAACAATCAACGTAGATGCCCCGCTCAACGCTTTGCTTGTGGACTGGGAAGTGATAATAAAGAACTTGGCTGCAAGCATCACAAGAGAAAGAACCGTGAGTGCGTTGGCCAAGACAAGAGTCGTGTTTTACGAGCTCCTCTCACACTGTATCCCAGCACGAACCATTCTCAAAACCTTATTGTTTGCCCTTGTCGAGCACTACCAAAGAAACACAGGCTTGGTTTCGGAGTTGGTGGACTTGGCTTCGCAGTTCGATGAGAGATTGAGTTTGGGCCAAAAGAGTATTTTCCATTTGGAGGGGTTCGTGGCAAAGTCCATGGTGGCAATAGAAACAAAATAGAGAAGCTTGAGCACTACATAAAATCTCACGATTCACTTTTAATTACCATAATTGTAAGACAGCCCGTTAATGCTGGACCTTATTGTCGCCCGAGGACTTTACATCGCCATGGCCATGGCCATGGCCATTAGGAGAGATCTCATCGTAGGTTGGTGGGGCATCAGAACGTCCAGCAACAGGTTCTGCAGGTGCAGACAGTCCACCACCATGGCCGTGTGGAGCACTCGACTGAGCTGCTCCGTACTGCTTACTGGTATCCTGCACCTGGTTCACCTGGTTCACCTCGGGCCCGGTCTCTTGAGTGAGCTGCCTCTCCTCATCATCAGGCAAACGAACAAAACCAACACCACCGGTCCTCGAAAGCTCCTCTGGATACCCATAAAGCAAATACCATAAACTAAACAAAGCCCCAGGAAGATGCCCCAAGATGGTCAACAACACAGAAATGAAAAACTCCCAGTTCAAAAAGTCACAGTCCTTCAAGATCAACACTGTCAATGGTGGGAAAACAAAACTGATCACAACCAACACAACCTTGGCAGCCCCGGAGGGAAGCGAGCGTTCTCTAGGGCCTCTGGCCTCTCTGCTTTCTCTAGTTTCCTCTGGCATGGTCCTCTGCAAGAAAAACGAAGTTGGTGAATATCAATTTCCATCTCCAGATTTCGCCCCCTTATGCAAATGACATTTGGTGACTTTTTTTAAATGCGCCCCCATCTAAAATTGCTTCCTCTTCTTCAGAATGGACTACATTAAGAAGACGATATGGGGTCCAGATCCCAAGGAACAGGTATGTTGATTGTTTGCGGTGGGTCTGGCGGTGGTGCGGACGGGTTGGATGGTATTTCCCCGTCCTTGCTGGCCTGAACCGGTGGTGCGGACATGGCGAAGTGCTGGTGAAACGTATGGGTTATGAATGCTCCTGTGTGTGATCGAGGACCGAGACTGAAATGGCTGTGGACTCACTGGACTGACCGCATTGATTTCGCATCCGTTTCGAATAGCTTGACTGCACCTTTCCATGGCCCCTTGCAATCCCCGTACTAACAAAACAGAAAAGAAAGATTGACCAACTCCTCCGTAAAAACAAACGAGAGTTGGACAGATCCTTGAACCAACTACAACCGCTCAAGAAAAAGAGCGAAGCACTCATCAAACAAGCAGTCAAGCAGAAAGACTTGAAGTCGGCCAAGATCTACGCCAAAGAACTCATCAACATACGCAACCAGTACAACAAGTTGCACTTGTCGAAAACAAGAGTCGACTCGATATCAATGGCTATCAACGAACAATGGCAACTTAACAAACTCACGCAGTCGTTGAAATTGCTGACGGGAGTCATGAAAGACGTGAACCTGTTGATCCGCTTGGGCGTGGTGCTGCAAACAATGCAGGAGTTGTCCAGAGAATTGACCAAAGCAGGCGTCATAGACGAAATGATGGAGGACATGATGGACTTGGAAATGGGCGACGACGAGTTGGAGCTCGAACTGGAGTCTCAGGATGAAATAAACAAGATTATAGAAAACGTCACCGAAGACAAGTTCTCCAAGATCAACAACGACATTCCTTCCTCGGAGCTTCCTGTGCACGAGGAACCACAAGCAGATCCCGTCGAGGAAGAAGACGAATCTGCACTAGACGAAATGAGAGAGAGATTGAAAGCCTTGCAGGAGTGATTATTAGACTAATGAGTAAACATATTGCTTAACTTAAAAGCTTGTAGTTTCTGCTGTACTGCAACTTTCATTTACAGTATTAGTTCAAATGCCTGCTAAAGCAAACTCGTTAATCCGATACTCACCAAAATACTAAATAAATAACCCCTCAAAGTCGTTGCTGCGTTGCTCACGGCTTCCACATAGTTGGAAGCGTTTACTACTGTGCGATTAGGTTGCGACAAATTCAAGGACCTGTTTTCCCTTCTCAACAGCTGACTATCCCCTAGCGCATGGAATCTTACCGGGACGTCTCTATATTCTTCAGACCATCCTAGTTGCTTAACTTGCGATGTGAACAAGTTACTATTTTCCTCGTCAACACGAGACACAAGTGGTGCCAAAATCGGCATCTGCTCCTGTGGTCTCAAGTATGTGACATTGCCAATGCTCTTTTGCCAAAACTTCCACTTGCTTTTCCTGAACTGGTCTTCGTCGGAACCCAGATCGCCATCATCGCTCGAAAAAGAGTCGTCCGTAGAGTCAAGAACACCGGCAGGCTCCACATATTGTTCCTTGCTGCTGTCTTTCTTGGATTTGGATTTGCTAATAGGGATACCCTTCTGCATCAGCTTCAGCTTGAATTTCTTCTTCTTAGCATCGTCTCCTTCCTCCTCAGTGTCTGATGCCGAGTAGTTCATCGGGTCACAATAGTCACCCTCACACTCAGCTTCCTTTTCCCTGAGATCACGGTGCTTCTGAGACTCTAGAAACAACCCAAGCCCGATATGGAATGGTCCTTTGGTGGGTTTGCTCTTTTCAATAGGCTTGGAAGGTGGTACTCTCCCAGCTTGATAAACAACACTGGGTTCATCAGGGCTGTCCGCTTTGTCTGAATGTGCCACTTCAACATTAGAAGGAGAAACAAGCAACCCAGAAATATTATGCGTACTCAAATTAAAAGTACGAAGTTCCTTGTCTTTAACATCATCTTCCAACTTCCCAAGGAACCCGATATCGATAAAGAGACCAGCATCTCCGTGGAACTTTTTGAACTGCTTCTTTTTGGACTTTTGTTTGTGGATCAACCCAGGAAGCGGACTAAGCTCGTCGTCGCTACAGTCATCGTCAGAATTGTAAACATTTACGCTCTTTCTTCTCTTTCCCTGAACAGTGACAGTGTTGTTCTTGAAGAGAATTGAAAGTGCTTCTGTATTTTGAGCGTTTACGTCGACAAACTCCACTACCCTGTTGAGAAATTGGAGGTCCCGAAAGTCGGGTATCGCTGCTAACTCTTCGGGATCTTCAGCAAGAATCTTGCAGATCTGCGCCAGAACAAGGAGTAACACTTGCGGTCTATTTGTGAATAACATAGTGCTTGCTTTGTATGGACCTTGAAATAAACTGGTTACAATTAAGGTTTTTTGCAGCCAAATGTTCGCCACAAATGGAGCGAGCGAGCGAGGGAAGAGTTCGGGTGAGAAGCGAGAAGATACAGGTGAGAGAGAAAGAAGATACTGGCGAGAAAGCAAGAAGATGCAGATGAGCGATAATTCATAGAGTACTTAGCACATACGTATTAAATTAAATTGTTGTGTTAATGTACTGTGCTTAGATGAATAGCTGGATGTCATAGGAGAGTCTGATATAATTCAAGTTAATGAATCTGAAGTTAGCGTATCCATTCACATATGTTAGGCTATAGTGTATAAACAACTGCCCAAATGTGAGTCCGCACTAATATTTGAGGTTGACTTTGTTCAACATTCTGCTCCAAGCTACAACCTTGAATATTATGTTTATTACAATATACGAACACTCGACCATCGTCAAGCTAATGCAAAGAAATGAAAGAGAACCCGACCCATATGATGAACAACCCCAGCACTATTGTTTCGAAATTAACTTTGTGCATTGGGGGTTGCCTTACAACCTCAAGTATAAAGGCTCATTGAATGAGATTGCACACGAGTCCTTGATTGCGCCGCTCAAGTCAGCCACGTTCTTCAACACTGCACCCTTTTCTCCTTGGTTGTACTGGTAGGGGAATTGTTTCTGGTCCGAAGCACCTTCTTCTACCGTGGTGGTCGATTCCTCGTTTGTAACCTGTGGGTTCAAGCTGTTGTTGTACAGGTAGCTCGAAAGGTTTGGCGTAGCAACATTTCCGTTCGATATGGTGGGGTGGACCTGGTTGGATGCACCACCAGCGCTGTCGGAGTTCAAGAAAGAACTCACGTCAATCAAGTTTTCAGACAAATCATTCACAATGGTGTTCAATTCCTGTTGTCGTTGCTGCTGCTTCAAAAGCTCCGCCTCCTGCAAGTAGTCGTTCGAGTAGAGGTTATGCTGGTTTCTCAAAAGTGACGAGTTCTCGTTTAACTCATCGTCGTTGTTGTCGTCCTGACGTAAACACGATAAACAGACCCCCATCTTGTAGTTGTTAAACTTGTGCTGGTTGAGATTTGACTTTTATCATAAATTGTCATCACGTGGAGCCAGCAAAAATTAAAATACGAGAGATGGCACAAAGGAGCGATCAGAGGAGAGAGTGATCAGTTGACAGGTTTACTAACGAGAGGTGCTACTCACTGACAGAATGCTGGAATGGTTCAACCCCAGAGACGTGGATATTGGTGAGTGGTTTAGAAATCTCTCGTATAAAACTTGCGACACGCGACACTTATGCGACATGCCTAATAAGTTTGAAGCAAGACACTAGAGATAAGTAACTACTGTCTCAAGTATCTTCGGGATGTATTCTATCCTGTACTCTATCCTGTACTCTATCCTGTACTCTATCCTGTACTCTACTCAGGCAACTATTTTGAATCGTATCAAGGTGCTTTTCACACAATTCAGAATTCACAGTGCACTCTTCTCCTACCCCAGACTTCTTACTATTCTTCTGACTTGACTCTGATCAGCAACTGTCTCTCCAGGTTTGTAGAAACTCACAGCCACATCATCTCCCCCAATAGTCGTCCCCTTATCCCAAAACACGATAGCCTGGATAGTCAACTCCATTCGGACTTGTTTAAATTTCCCCCTGATTCATGTCTTGAATCATTTCTAATTTTTATCATCATGTCCAAAGCTCTCTGTTGCCACGCGTTTGAAACCCTCAACACCAGGTTGACTCACTCTCCATCGGTTCTGTTGGACTCTTTCACCGAGAATATCCACGAACCAACCGCGACACCAACATCAGCACCACTCTTCATCACTTGGAACAAGAATAATGCTTTAAGGGGTTGCATAGGAACCTTCCAGAAGCAAAAGGTACCTGCGGGTGTAGCGAGATTCGCATTGACTGCTGCCTTAGAGGACTCCCGGTTCGCTCCCTTCACAAAGTCCGAGCTAGACTCTAGTATCTCAGTGCTGGTCACTTTACTAGACAACTTTGTTCCTTTGGATCAATGGGATTCGTGGACTGTAGGCGAGAATGGGCTTGAAGTCCGCTTTGAAAACAACGGTGCTTATTATCTGGGTACATTCTTACCCCTGGTAGCAGAAGAAGAAGGCTGGGATAAAGAAACCACCATTTACTACTTGCTTAAGAAAGCTGGCTATTATTCTGTTAAACGTACCTCAGCTGTTGACTTCTGTAAGAAAGGACTTGAGGAAGGATGGCTCAACTTGATAAGTTATGAAGGACTAAAGCTGTCTTTGCATTATGATGAATATTTGAAGATTAGAAATTCCATAGCTTAATAGTCTTGTACGTATATTCATTCACTGGTACAGTCGAAGTATACATCTACATATATCGAGTCTTCATTAATTTACATCTAATATAACACAGTAGTATAACAAACGTCTTCTAAAGGTCCAGGTATCTAGAATTAATAGAACCTTTAGATTTCAAACAGCTTGACCAAGCCAAAGAGGAAGAAACCACTCAACACTGGGATTGTGAAGTTGTCGTCGAGGCCACCGACAGTGACCATCTCAGACACACTGGCAATCAACCCCGAGAACAATGCGTACGCAGGGAAGCTCAACTGGCTTGTGGACTCGGTCCACGAGATGTCCCCTGGGACATTGACCTTTGCGTCGTACACTGGAATAAAGTATCCGTACAAAAGGTAACAACTGGCGACACCGGCAACGAAACTGGCAAGCGAGCCAGCGAGCGACTTGCCCTTGGTGATCTGCGGGGTGTATCTACCGAATGCCCTGCCAAAAGTCGAAGCACTGGTGTCGGCCCAGCTCAACAACAACACGGCCATCAACGAGATGTCCTTGGGCATCACCGCAAAAACAATGATCAACCCAATCAAGTACCACAAGGTTCCGTTGTACTTCTCGATCTCCAGCTCTCTGATCAAGAACCACATGTTCTTCACTATCGTATCATTCAAATCAGTGTTCCGGAACCGGAAGTAGTCGGTGGCGAAAATGACACCAAACAACGTGCTCAATGGCAAGATCAACTGCGTCTGGTGCACTCCCAAGGTGTAGAGCCACAAAGTGAACACTCCAATCGACGAGTGCAAGAGCTTTCTGGTGATTTCGTGGTCAACAAGAAACTGTCTGAACGCTGTTGGCTGTAACAAAAGGTCCCTTCTTGCAGTAGACTCTTTTCTTTGGGCAGTGCCGCCAACAGCAGCAGCACCTCCAGCAGCACCCTCCTCACCCTCCTCCAATGTCTCTTCGACAATTGCACTCACCTCAACATCAGAATCATCCTCGTCATCGCTAAAAGTAGTGGTATCATTATAAACGTATGTGGCATCATCCTCCTCGATATAACTGTCGTTAGGATCGAAATTATTTATCGTCCGCTTGATAGCCGACTTGGGCGTGTTTCTAGCACTGCTTCTCTTGACTCTATGCGGAGTCCTGGGGGTACTGGGTACGGATGCCATCTTGCTAATCCCAACAATTTGCTTTAAATTTTATCTTTTGTTTTGATTTTTTTGTACGGACAAGTGATTTTGTGCGTGCCTGGGGCCGTTGGATGTGATGCCCTAGGGTATAAATTGTGCTGGAAATGCTGGTGGTGGTGACATGGGGTGGACTTCGACGTTCCAGTAGGATATTAGAGGGTGTGGGTGGTGTTTGGTGCTAGTTTTGAATCTAGTCTTGTGGGGTCGGGGGTCCTCTTGGATGATGCCTTCGATCTGTCAAGCAGAATGGCATATGATTTTTTTATGTAGAGTTGGCAGACGTCAACTGTTACAGATTGGTTTTACAATTAGAATGAAGAGTGAGGTGTTGGTAGAGTAAGTGAGCACAGCCGTGGACTTCTTGTAAGAAGATTCCTATGTAGTAGTTAGGTTAGAGTGTACGAATTTCATCTTTCTTGTGCTTCTTGGTGCAAAGACAAACTGAGATCGGCCTTGGTACTAATACTTGTTTCTCTGAAGATGAAGCTTGCATCGAGAGAAGCTGTTTTAGTGTGGGAATACTAGGTTTCTACCATTGACATAGACAAGATGGGTACAACTAGCTTACCAATCAAAGGTTTCTTCATCTTGTGAGGTCTCCGGCAGTTCTACGTGTACTCATGAACTAAGCCACTGTAACTACTACTTCAGTCTTTTAGTCTCTATTTGCACCTATCAAATCTAATCTCACGTTTCAGTGGCATATACTTTCTTATTAATGGCTGCAAAATTACCAAATCCTCAAACCAGTTCACATGCAAATTATGTTCTTCATTCTGGAAGCCTCTAAGTTCTCAATATTCTCAATATCGTCTTATAAAACATCAAATGCAATAACTAATATCACCGTCACTGCTGCAATACATGAAAATTTGGGTAGCTTAGAAACCAATGCCTGGTTCTCAAAATTACCAAAGTTAAGTCCATGTTTACCTGACTGTTGGTTTCTTTCCCTACCAGAATGATGAGAATCAGCCTTCAGATGTTTGAAATGCGCCTTCCAGTCAATTCCAGCCTTTCCTTTCCCTTTATTCAGGCCTTTCTTTCCTCCGCCATTCTTCTTTCTCAGTTTGTGCGATTTCACTGTCTCTTTTGGATTCTTCTGGTCAATTTGTTCTTTCAAGTACGACTTTCTCAATTCCTGTTCATTCTTGAACGTGCCAAATGCGCTGTCCTCTGTTCTTGACTTGTTTTCTGCCATTGGAAATCCACTAGGTTCAGCATGTTGACTAACAACTGCCATCAGGTTGGTGGCAACTGCGGCGGAGGAAGGATAATACGTCTGTGAGCCTGTCATTTCATGTAGTGCGTGGAATGTAGTTGCTGTAGAATAGTCTCCAGAAGTGACTGTGGGTCGCTTGGGAAGTCTTGAGCTACCCATGACACTTTGCAAGGATTTATAGAGTCTTTCCATATACTCAAAAGAATCTTCGCCTGGGTGTTGCGATGGTAAGACTGGAATACTAGCTTGAGATTGAGTGTTTGAAACCGACAAAGATGGACTCATAGTAGGTACTGCTGATAGATTCAACGATTCAGGCAAATTAATAGATTTGGAAGACTTCTGTGCGTGCATAGATTTACTAAAGTCTATCAGATTGTGCCAGCTTTCTTTAGGTTTCGAGTAAGGAATCAGGGGAACCTTTGCGTGTTCCCTCGCATGGTATCGAAACTGAGGCTGTATTGAGATTTCATGAGAAAGAGCCTCTTGCATCACTTTGGAGAGTGTTTTCCTTGTTTGAATTAGTTCCCCGTTTGATGGCTGATTTGCTTCTGGTGTTTCTAATTCTTCTGCAATATCTTCATCAAGATCATATTGTTGAATGGATTCTTCTGGTTCCATCTTGGAGTTCCCTAATTCTGTTCCTTGGTCAAATTTACCAAAATGTTCATCCACATCAGGCTCAGTTTCCTGGAATCGCTTGAGTTGAAGCTGTCTTTCAAACTCTTGCTTTTGCTGGTCTTTTTGAAGTTGAAGTAGCCTCTCATACTCTCCTTTCTGCTGTCTTTCTTGCTCTTTAAGCCGATTCTCATACAGTATCAACAGCTCAAGTTGCAGAATCTTATCATGTTCTGACATTTCCAATAGGGATGATATCTTCTCCTGTAGATCCTGGAACGCTTGCCAAGTTACATGAGATTCAGAACTACTGATGTCTGCAACTTGAGGCTCAGGTGGGTCTTTTGCAAGACTATCAGCGACGTCGATAGGGTTCGCCAAAGTTTCAATAGTGTTATCAGGCTCAGCTTCAGGAACTGGACTATTGACTATGAATTGTGTCACTGTTTGGGTTACAACTTGGACAACAGGAGATTCCACAACCGGAGACTCCACAACCGGAGACTCCACAACCGGTTCGGGGCTTCTTACGATTTCATCTTCATTGTCAACAAGAGAAGCAGCTTCAATTGTTTTTTCATCAACAGCGTCCTTTTCACTTTCTACTTCATCTCCAAAAGAGCCAAAATCTCCTTCCTCGTTTCCTGCCAATTGCAACCTATGCTTCATAGAGTCCTTGAACTCTTGCAACTTGTTTCCCTGGAGTGGTAAAACCAGTTTCAAAATATTAAACCTATCCTTCAACCGATTCAATTCGTCTCCTTCAACAGCATCCTCAGAGCTAGCAACTACCGTGATCACCCATAGAATCAAGACAAGTTGCACGAATAACATAATCCTGGGTCCCTTCTATTGCCTTCACCCAGCTTTGCTTCCAATCTATCTTTTGCAACCATTTTTGATCGCAATATATGTATGGATTTTTCACAAATGGAAGTCCACAAATAAACCATCAAAAACAGCATAGACCTCTACACTCGTTAGAATCCCTCTTCTCATTATTATGTACATGTTTTCAAGTCAACTTTTCGATCACTCTCTTTGCTATTTCCAAGTATGGTTGAGCAGTCTTGGAATCAGGTTGGGCAACCACAATTGGCTTTCCACTATCTGAATGCAAACAAATCTCCTCATTAATAGGAATAGATCCAAGTAACTCCAAGTCATGTTTGGTTGCTTCTCTTCTCGCCCCCTCTGTTCCAAAAATGTGTGCTTCGTGATTACAATTGGGGCAGATATAGTAACTCATATTCTGCACAAGCCCAATTATCGGGACGTTCACCTTGTTAAACATGGTAATTCCCTTAACTGCGTCGATGAGTGCAATGTCCTGTGGCGTGCTTACTATCACAGCACCGTCCACCTTCAATTGCTGCGATATGGTGAGTTGAGTGTCACCTGTTCCTGGTGGCATGTCTATCACCAAGTAATCAAGCAGATCCCACTGCACTTCAAACAACAACTGTTGCAATGCCTTCATCACCATAAGACCTCTCCATACAATAGCATTTTCATCGGCGATCATGTATCCCATTGACATGGTCTGCACCCCGTAGTTTGTCAATGGAAGCAACTTCCCAGTATCCGAAAGCCTTGGCTCACCACTGAGCTTAAGCATACGCGGAATAGAAGGACCAAATATGTCTGCATCCAATATACCAACACGTTTACCTAAATGCTTGAGCCCGAGAGCGATATTGGTGGATACGGTTGATTTACCAACCCCACCTTTTGCCAGTGAAACCAACAAGATCTTGTTGACGCCTGGTATTCTTTGCCTCACTGGTAGACCTCGAGACATACGAGGGACCTCAGGTCCACCTCGTTTCGGTAATCCTAAAGGATTCTCATGTAGAAGTCTGGTGCCAACGTGGAGATTCCTCACAATCCTCAACATCTCGACTACTTTTTTCAAATCAACTCATCGAACGAGACTTGAAGATGTTTCCCCTAGTGCGAAGAACTGCACTTAGATCATACAGCAATAGTCCAACAATCTATGCTCTTTCTACTCACCTAGCTCGGTCGGCTATAGGTGTTGTCAGAGTCTCCGGATCTCAATCCGATCACATCTACAAAAAGCTTACCAGATCAGATAAACTACCACCACCAAGACTTGCCAGTGTCCGCAATTTGTACAAACCGGGCACAGACTTACTTTTAGATGAGGCCTTGGTGATTTACTTTAGAAATCCTAAATCGTTCACCGGTGAAGACTTGCTTGAACTTCATTTGCATGGTGGAACTGCCATTATTCAATCGGTGCTCCAGTCAATCAAGTCACTACACGAACCAAGTAAAGGCATTCATATTAGATATGCTGAGAATGGAGAGTTCTCGAAAAAAGCATTCCTCAACAAAACACTCGACTTGACGAAGCTAGAAGGTATACGAGAAATGATAGATGCTGAAACTGAAACGCAACGTATCGCAGCACTACTGCTGATACTGGGTGGAACAAAGGAATTGTTCAATGGTTGGCGCAATGAGATTGTCAATAACATCGCGTTATTGACCACCGTGATAGACTTTGGAGAGGATCATGATATTGAGGAAGTTGAGGAGTTGTTTGAACGTGTTGAAGGCCAAGTAGATACTTTGGCTAAACACATTGAACAATACTTGTACAAAGTGCGGAAGTCGGAGGTACTACTTAAGGGCATAAAGATCGTATTACTAGGGCCTCCAAACGCTGGCAAGTCGCTGATCTTGAATCACTTGGCTAATACAGATGCTGCTATTGTCAGTGATATAGCAGGAACCACTCGTGATGTCATCGACGTTCCAATTGATATTAGTGGCTACAAGGTAGTGATTGGAGATACTGCTGGAATCAGAGAAACTACCCAAGCTGATCCAATTGAGACAGAAGGAATCAGAAGAGCAAAACTAAAGTCTCTAGGGGCGGACTTGGTTCTTATCATTCTTCCTGCCTCCTCAGATAATCAATCCGTGGATTATGAAGATTTACTACAGCATATTTCTACATTGCGTGAGAATAACAAGGTAATCAAGCTTGTATTGAACAAGCAAGACTTGGTAAGTCCAGGTGAGCAGAGTGAAATTATCGACTTCTACTCAAATACTTTAGATTTACAGAAGTCAGATATTCATATGGTTTCTTGTAAGAACGGATACGGAATGGGTTCTCTTAATGGTTCCTTAGTGGATGACTTCAAGCTGATATCTTTTTCAGAGTCGACTGATCCCGTTATCGTATCATCTAGAATCCAAGATTTGCTCGAACATGACGTTTTGGAAGGGTTCCAAGAATTCAAGAGGTTTAGAAAGCAAGATGATGTCGTGTTAGCCACCGAAAGTTTACGTCAATCTGTTGAAGGTATTGGGAAAATAACAGGTGACGCAATTGGTATTGAGGAGATATTGAGTGTTGTTTTCTCAAGCTTTTGCATTGGAAAGTAGAAATATCTGGATCAGAGGGCCAGATAGTACATTTAAACTGAATTATTTGACACTCATCAAGTTGGAACTTTGGTATTAAATGAGAGATCGGATATAAAGTCTAAACTAAAATAAAAAATAATGAAAGCATTGCCAATATAGAAACTGGAATCTTCTCAAGTGTTGCAACAGCATTCAGGTTTGTTGAGATCTCAGGAGGCACACTCGAGCTGGTTGAATGTGGACCAGAATTTGCGCTTAGTTCAGGACCATTTGGATTTTTTGTATTGGAGCTTGAACCAGAGCCAGAGCCAGAGCCAGAGCCAGAGCCAGAGCCAGAGCCAGAGCCAGAACCAGAGCCAGAGCCAGAACCAGAGCCAGAGCCAGAACCACTAGTACCAGTTTCGGTGCTAGTCCCTGCTGTTTGAGTTTTCGAACTCTTGTTTCCGAAACAAGATTTAGTTCCACAGAATGTAGTAGTTGCAAGCTTTGTTTCAGTGTCGGTCAAAGTAAAAGTACCTCCAGGCAACAGTGTATCTGTTGAACCAGGACCCTTAGAAGGAGTCACTTCTGATTTCGTTGAAGTGGAATTTCCATAGTAAGAAATCAGCGACAGAGAAGTGAGTTTCGAAACAGGAGTTGAAGAACTCACCCTTGAGGATCCCGAAGTACTGGAAGAGTGGGAGCTGCTCTCGGAGCTCACTGAAGACGAAATTGCTGAGGATTGAGTAGAGCCTGAAAAACTGCTTGACAGTGCTGAGGATTGAGTAGCACTTGAAGAACTGTTTGACAGTCCTGATGAGCTCAGTACTGAAGAGCTCAGTACTGAACTAGAGTCAGAACTTGATGCGGAAGAAGAACTCGACGAAGACGAAGTGGCCGTTGGGACTTCGATTATAACAGAAGCTGTGTCACCTGGGGTTGCACTGACAGTTGTGGTAAAAAGGGTCGAACCATTGTATCCTTGGGTGACTGTGACAGTAGGAATTGGAACATAAACGTCAACCACTTTGGGACCTTGGAACGAAGTGAATGGCAAAGTCGACGTAGCACTTCCATTGTTTGTCCAAGTCACAGTCGAGGTTTCTTCTACGAAACCTTCAACGACTGGCGATGCAAATGGAAATCTTTCGATAACCAGGGAGGTAACAGCATAATATGCTTCAAGATTACCAGAGCAGGAGTAATCGTTTTGAATAGTCATTGAAGGCGAGCCTCCGGCAGTGATAGCCAAGTCAACAAATGGCCTATAGCTATCCACCCCCCCAAGCGTATCCCATGTGAGCACAATCAGTTGTTGAGAGCAAGAGTATACCATAGGGGTGACGAGGATAGGTGCGCTCTTCAAAAAGAAGAAGGCATTAAAGTCATCAGATACACCATAATCCACAGCCGTGCAGTCAATAACTGGGTCGGAGAAGTCGATCTGAATAGTACCTGATGCAACACCTGAGGAACACCCTGCACCTAGGAAGTACATTTGTTGTACACCCAAAACAGGTACATCCCTGACAACAAGCTGTAAGTCAGAAGCTGCGGTATTGACTGGACTATCTAAACTGACAGTAATGGCGAAATCCTCTTCTTCTAGATCATTGAAGACAACTCTGTTGTTACCAGGGTAAAGCCTCGAAGAATAGGCGTAGTCCTTCTTTCCGAATCCAGCAGCAAAGATAAACGGAACCTCAAGGGTACCCCAAGCGACTGTTCCAGCCACCAGAGGCAACGCTGTGCAAGAAATATAACAAGAGAAAACTCCGCTGGGAATACTTCTGTACAGGCAGTTTGCAAGAGGCATGTCTCCAGCCGTTAACTCGAAACTATCCCCAAGCACCGTGAATTCCCATGCGTGGACAAACATCAACTCGAACGTATCGTCCGGGTTAACAGTGCCATCGAAAACCCAATCAAATTTACCAACCCAATTCGGAGTTGTGGGCAACCTAGGTGTACCAGGTGGCGCATCAAACACAACAGAATCGACAGACCTGAAAATCTGTGTCCTGAAAGCTGCAAAGGCTGTCTGGACAATGGCTGCAAAAAGTAGAAGCAACTTAAACATGATTTGAAAATTCGACTCGGAAAATTAAAGGATTAAAAAAAGCCTTGCAAACATATTTATATTCATTTCCGTGAACGTAACGACGTGAGCTCTTATTGATGTCAGATATGATACGAGAACTAATTCAAAAATACGAGAAACGTACAAGGCGTTCTACGACCACAAACTCGTAAAGGGAAAGTTCACATCGTACTACAATCGCTTGATGCTTTGTGGCTGAATTAAATTATTGGAGATGTAATGAACGGACATTGGGAGTCGACTAAATCCTGTTGGTTTTAAGCGAACTAGACGTATCGTGAGACTTTCTTTGAAGGCTCAATATCAATAACAACTCTATTGACACTTCAATAGTGTCCACGAATTGATGAACCCTGCCCTCTAGTTGTGGAGATCAAAAGCAAGCGATGATGGCTGAGAAAGTTGAAGAATCAAAAACTGCTTTGTCACACTTCTACTATCTAGTCATGCGGGGCGATATATACAATAAACAAAAAGAAAGTTAATTCGATTGTGGTTCGAGAGGCGATCTAATTCTTTACTATTCGTCCAGTTTAAATTATTTCGACAGACAATGATCTCGTATACTTGATTCGTATTCTTTGAAGTTTTCGAGAAAAATGTCAAGAACTTCAACAGGTCTTCATTTTCTTGGAATTGATTTGTCAAAAACATTGGTATTCATGTTACATAGTATTACATACAATGAAGAATGTGATTCTCTCCACATCCCACGTCATTTTCAATTGCTGCAGCTGGTGTCTTGTGTGTCTACCGGCAATTTCCTCGTTTTCCACCACGCCTGCGTCTTTCTTTATCTTTTTGCTCAATGAAGGTGCAACTTTGCACTCAAAGTTCACCACGTTGAGTCCCTGGCTCAACTTGAGATCGTACGACACTCCCAATAACTTCTCATCGCTTCCCTTTGATTTCTTTGGACGTTTTTCTTCCGAAAAGCTTCCTCCACTAGAAACTTCTTCTTCGTTAACGAGCAATTTGCATTGGAAGTCATCTTCCGTCGAAAAATTAACCACACCCTCGCCATCAACCAAGTCCGCCTTCTTCAACCCATACACCAAGTTGTGCAACGAGAGCTTGACCGTGATGAAGGGCAGCACGTCAGGCGGTAAAACGACAGTATAAGACTGCTGTGTGTATCCGTTCGCTGCCACCTTGAACTCGAAAAGCAGGGTCACTGGGTTCGCTTGTGGTTGCTTGGGGAATAAATTCAGCTTGATTTCTTGTGCAAGCAGTAGTGGTGCATTCATCATATCTTGTTGCCTTTGTTTGGTGTGTTGAACAACGTGATTCACAATCGATGTCGACGACGAAACAGATGATTCTTGAATGATACAGTCACCTAATGGAAGACCTGCACCACTCTTTCCCAACACATTGCTCGCCGACTTGGTTCCTGTGCTCACCCCGCCAACGCTATCCTCGGATTTTACTGGCTCCTCAGCACTTAAAGGTGGTTCTTCCGCTGGTTCGGCTGTAGAGTCACGTACGTCATCCTCCTCCTCGTCTTCAGGATCTTCCACCTTGATCTTTTTCCTACCCTTGTCCTTCAACTTCAAGTTTAATTTGACCTTTGGTAACTTGCCCTTGTTCTTTGCCTTACCTTCTGCTTCAGCGAGCAATTTTTCAAACTTCTCAACGTACAACTCTTGTAACTTCAAAGCATCCTGGTAAATCTCTGCGCTAGGATCATTGTAAGCAAACGCGTTCTTGAAAATCATCATCGTTGCCTCGTTTAAATGCTCCAAGTTCTCAGAAACTGTCGAGTCCTTCAACACCAAGTCGCCGTCTTCTATTTGCAACTTGACATTGTTGAATGATGTGGGTGTTTCCACGTAATTCAAGTAATCAGGGTACACTTCTGTGTCGACATCGTCCATAAATGGCGAACTAATGATTCCATCGCCTTTGAATTCATGCGACGTCACCTCATCCAAAAGTTCAGAGAAGATATCGGCCAAATTGTCGTTATTTATATCTCTCTCATCTTCATCATCTTCGTCAGCATCCGCTGCGTGAGCCTTGAGCTTTATCTTCAATGGTGCCTTCTCTTCAAACTGGTGCACCTTCGACTCCACAAACAGCTGGAGCTTCTTGGCCCCGTCCACAATCCACGAGTCTGGATCGTTGTACTTTGCTGCATTATCCACAAGCAATTGGAAGTCTGCCAAAAACCCTGTCGCCGAATCTTCAGCATACTTTCCCAGTTTAACTTTCTTCTGGATCTCTGCAAGCGAAATCGGTTCCTCTATTATCTGGTAGTAGTCTGGGTATATCTTTTTAGGCGGAAGCTTCACAAATGGTGTTGATACCTTTTCCTTGGCTTCGCTATCTGTCAACTCAAGTACTTGTGTGATAGTCAAAGTGTAGAACGATTTGTAGTCGGCAGCTACAGCAGCAGGCGCGACCTTCTTACGCTTATTAGGAGTTCCATTGGCTCCACTGCTGGCTCTTTTGGGTGGCATCTTTGTATCGTTCCAAGTTTATGTTTACTCTTATTTTTTTTTTCAATCTCACTTTGACTTTCAAAGTTGAGCTTGAGTCAGAGTAATAGTGGAGAATATACGATGACTGCAGCTTCGTACACGTCGTATACGCCAGAACCAACAGGTGTGACTATCTTATACGGTTCAGAGACAGGAAATGCAGAAGATTATGCCAATTTTTTGGCCATTCAGCTAAGATACTTGAACTTAAGCCCTGTTCTACTGAGCTTGGACAACTTTGAACTCAAGAGGTTGGTCACGGATACAAAGTACTTGATAGTTATCTGTTCTACTCTGGGACAAGGTGATTTACCAAGAAATGCTAAGAAGTTTATGAAGTTCTTGTTGAAGAAGAAACTTCCAGCGGATCTTCTTAACCATATTCAGTTAACCACCCTAGGATTAGGTGATTCGTCATATTCCAAGTTCAACTATGCGATTCGGAAATTGCACACAAGATTGAGCCAGTTGGGCTGTGTGGAGTTTTCGACTCGTTGTGAAGCAGACGAGATGTCTCCAGAAGGAGCCGATGGATACTACCATGTGTGGGAACAAGAGTTGATATTGAACTTGAAGAAACACTTTCCAGAACGTCTTGCCATTGATGAGGAACAGGTACTTCCTCATGTGAATGCAATAGTTACCGAGGATGTTGACGATGTTTCTGTTGACCGCACGAGTGCGTACATTGGACGTGCCGGACAAAGTCCCAACCTCAAGGTTGGGACCTTGATACAAAACAAGAGAATGACTGCACAAGACCACTTTCAAGACGTTAGAAGTGTCATAATAGAAGCACCAGAAACGATTACCTTTGCACCTGGGGATTGCGCTGCTTTGTACCCTATAAACGACAGCGCAAGCGTGGAATTATTGATCCAACTGCAACCTCACTGGATCCCATTCGCTGACAAACCTTTGAGGATATCCAATATCGAAAGCGTGGATATCCAAGGTGGGCTCATTTCCGAAAGCCAAATGACATTAAGAACACTTCTTGAGCAACATATAGACATAGTGGCCATTCCACGCAGATCATTTTTCAAACAGTTATGGCATTTTGTCGACCAGTCGACAGAAGATGGTACTAGAGAAAGAGAGAAGATTCAAGAGTTTGCAAGCTTTGAGGATACAGAGGAGTTGTATAACTATGCGAACAGACCTAGGAGACTGATCTTGGAGTGTATTTTGGAGTTCCAAGGCAATCTCCAGATTCCTGTGGATCGGATCTTTGACTTGTTCCCCAAGATCCAACCTAGACTCTTTTCAGTTGCATCTAGACCAAACCAAAAGACAATAGAGTTGGCGGTTGGAATTGTTGAATACAAGACGATGATCAGAAGGATTAGAAGAGGATTGTGCTCCAAATGGCTCAAGCTGTTGAATGAAGGCGACAAGGTTTTATTCTCAATCACTAAAGTGAATATGAAACTACACCCAGACCATCCTATTATCATGGTTGCGCCTGGAACTGGTATTGCACCAATGAAGTCGGTCATAGAGCTGGTGACCTGTGAAGGAACAAACCAGGGACTTTATTTGTTCTTTGGGTGTCGTTTCCATGATAAAGACTACCTCTTCAAGGAGAATTGGAACCAGTTATCTGAAGATGGTAAACTTAACGTGTACCCTTGTTTTTCTAGAGATCCAGGATCCAAAACAAAGTATGTTCAAGACAAACTCTTTGAGGAGCGTTCAATGGTTAGTGATTTGATTTTGAACAAGTCTGCAACTGTGTATGTGTGTGGCCTGAGTGGAAGCATGCCAAAGCAGGTCAAAATCACTTTTGCTGAAATCTTGAAGAAGATCGGAGGTTTAAGTGAAGAAGCAGCAGGCGAGTACATTTTTAAAATGGAGGACGATGGTAGGTATGTTGAGGATACCTGGTGATCGGTGGAGTGGCATTTTACGAGAATAGACTGAATCCTGATAAGGATGACAACTTCTACTTTGTACAGCGATATGATTTACGTTAATTTTTTGATGTAGTGAGGCGACGAGTAACTCCATAGCGGGTTTAAATGAACCATTCAAGAAGAGTCTCGTTGGTAAAATTGAAATAGATGACCTGGTAATTAGTAAAAAGCTAACCAACTCTTGCTTCTTAAAAGTTAGAGCTCACCACATCTACTCTTATACGCAACTCATCTCCCGTACAAGTAACATTTCGGATCTACGTTCTAACCAATCTCAATCATGATCAAATGAAAAAGTGAAAAATCAAAAATTAACAGTACGACATGTTTGTCAACCGGTTCAAACATGCTGGGCTGCTTTTGAAAAGTAGTCGTATAACGTCAATCTTAAATGTCACACACTACAGTACCGCATCCAAACAAGGCCGCGAATATCCCGAGCAGTTGGAAATCAACGGTAAATCCTACAAAACTGACGAATGGACAAACATTCCACCATTTTTAATTGAATTGACCAAACGTCAATTGCATAAGGATCCCAACCATCCTATTGGGATCTTGCGTGAGCTCATCGAGCTGAATTTCAGCAGGTCAGGTGAGTACACTTTCTACAACGACTTCAAGCCAACTGTCACCAAGTACGAAAACTTCGATGTTTTGGGGTTCCCAGAGGATCACCCAGGCAGATCGAAGCTGGACACATACTATTTGAATGAAAACCATTTGTTGAGGACACACACTTCAGCGCATGAGGCCGAGTGTTTTTCTGAGTGTAAAACCCCTGGATACTTCATCTGTGCTGATGTCTACAGAAAGGACGAAATCGATAGAACACATTACCCAGCATTCCACCAGTTAGAAGGGGCTCGTCTCTGGGACACCGCTGATGAGGACTTTGAATCGACAATCTTGAAGGACATCGCAGCCATTCCTGCCACTAATATCTTGGTGGATGATCCTCTGGCTGATCAACCTTTCAACGAGGGTAACCCCAAGCAAGATTACATGACTGCAAGACAAGTTGAGCTAGTCAGCGCACATCTCAAGAGAACCCTTGAATCGCTCGTTAACATTGTTTTTGAAACTGCAAGGGAATCGGCCAAGAAGGCAGGTTCTACAGAACCATACTTGAACGAGCCATTGAAAGTCAGATGGGTTGAGGCATACTTCCCATGGACCGCACCATCATGGGAAATCGAAGTCTGGTGGAAAGGTGAGTGGCTTGAGTGTTTGGGATGTGGACTTGTCAGACAACAAGTATTACTCAACTCAGGGTTATCTGAAACCAAGATCGGCTGGGCTTTTGGAATTGGCTTGGATAGAATTGCCATGTTGCTCTTTGGAATTCCAGATATCAGACTCTTCTGGTCCTTGGACGAGAGATTCGCAAAGCAATTCAAGAATGGGCAGATCTCCACCTTCGTTCCTTACTCAAAATTCCCAGGTATCACCAGAGATGTGTCCTTCTGGTTACCGGGTGAACACTCAACATTACATGCGAATGACGTGATGGAGTACGTTCGTACATACGCTGGCGACCTTGCAGAATCAGTGGTTATTGTTGATGAGTTTGTTCACCCAAAGACAGGAAAGAAGTCCCAATGTTACAGAATCAACTACCAGTCGATGGACAGAAACTTGACTAGAAACGAGATCAACGAGATTCACTCGAAGGTAGAGAATGATTTGGTTAAGCATTACCAGATTGAGATTCGCTAGAGTGCTAGAGCCTCATTAGAGTGGTTAGGGTGGAGAGAGCCGAAACTGAGAGTTGTAAATATCAAACGGAAGGGAGAGTATAGGAGGGTGAATGCTCCGCAAAATTCTTTATCTGTTTTCTGTAAATACTATCAAGGTATTCAATTACCAAAAACAAAGAACGTAAGCAGCTCATTTTGAGAATCTTGAGGACCTACCACCTTTTCAATTCCACTCCGTTTCTCGACTAAACCTGACGGCCATACTCGTAGTATTTGGTAGCGCGCTTCAATTTTCACTCAAAAAGAACGAACAAAATTTTCAACAAACGTTAACAGTACGGATGATTGGACTCGTTAGAAGTGTCTTAGGCAGGGCTAGTGCGTATGGGTTTGGTTCGGGGATGACTGCTGTCGCCCAACCACAGACCCAAGCCCTCAGATTCAAGCACGAGTATGCCCCTCGTTTCAAGCAAATGAGAAAGGCGTTCAAAGGAAGAGTCTCAGTGAGAACCGGTGGTTCTATCAAGGGTAACACCTTGCAATACGGAGAACTTGGTCTTAGATTGAAGTCCAAGGGACTTCGTTTCTCTGCTGCGCAGTTGTTGGCGGCCGACAAGGTGTTGAAGAGAGAATTGAGACCAGCCCGTGCAGAGTTGATCACGAGATTTGTATGTAACACTCCCGTGTGTGTGAAGGGTAACCAAACCAGAATGGGTAAGGGTAAGGGTCCATTTGACCACTGGGCCTGCCGTATGCCAACCGGAAAGGTGTTGTTTGAAATCAGAGGAGACATCCACGAGAAGGTTGCCAGAGAAGCCTTGAGAAAAGCCGCAGACAAATTGCCAGGATTGTTTGAAATAATAACACCAAAGTCAAAGGTGAGAGTCAGTATGACCCACTTGATTGACGAGCCTGAGACAGTCAACTATGTTGGGGAAATGAACGCTAAACCTACTGCCAAGTGGACCAACATTCAAACAGCCAAGGACCCTATGTATATGCAGTTCAGAGGTCGTTAAGATCCTTGGTGTTGCATTAGTGGAGTGGGTCTACTGAGTCGGGGTTGAGATTCGTGATCCTACTTGTAAATAAAGTGTAATTTAATAGCTCAACGAGCATTTGGGAATGAATGTAGAGACACGATTGGAGATTGGAATAAACTCCGATAACACGTTTAGAACTTTCTTTATTGGAGCTTCCAGGACATTCTAACATTAGAGAAGGGACTTGACAGATCAAGATGTCGTCAACTGATATGTCGTTTTAATTGTCGCAGTTTAATGATCTGTTAAACGAATCGTACTCCACATCATGACACTGAAAGAGACGCCAAAGCTTGTAAATCATGCGTTAAGTCGCCTCTCCAAAGTCATTGAGGCTGACACCGAAGTCACCACTATAGATTTGAACTTGTTGGAAAACTTGAACACCAACCAGTCACTCAATTATATCAAATTGGAGCAGCATTTGAACCTGTTAGAAAAAGAAGGAAAGCAGTTGGAGATATTGAACTCCGAGTATCAAAGGCATAGCAAGATGCTAGTTGAAATAGAACAGAAGGTAGAGAAGATGGAGGAACTTGCTCGAGAGTTAGATGCGTGGTCCAAAGAATTCGAAAAGAAGTGATAAAGAAGATCCCGAGCGTCCGATCAACTCACTCTATCATCATGCGAACCTCCTGTTAATATTCACCCACTATGAGCTTTCACAAACACTCAATTTTCAGGTTCACAAACCGAGTTTACAAACACAACCTTTAAAAGGAGGCTACAGACAGAGAGAAAATTAACAATACAGCTACAATGAAACTCAACTGGAAGTACTTGGTTATTCTTATGACTGCCACTCAGGCAGTTTGTAATGAAACTTCCCAGAAGTGGAGTCTGGATGAAGAAAAGGCGTTTGACAATACTATCAATCTCGTAGCAGATACGCTTAACACAACCTTTTCCTTTGTTCAGTCTCAATGGTATGCGGCTGCGCTTCCCACAAAGGTGCAAACCTCGTTCAAAGGTAAGCAATTGCAAGTTATCAAGTCTGTTTCAAAGGAATTGTTACCACCAGTGGTAGTCAAAGCCTTGTCGGAAGCAAACAAAGAAGGTACCTTAAAACAATTAATTGCAAACAACTCCAGAGAGGTGAAGCAATTGGTGCAAAAAGTTACACCGTTGTTAACAACTGTCGGCCTACCGCTCATGGTGAGCTCTAAGGCAAATGATAAGTTGTTTCGTATGCTTTTGGTGCCAGACAGTATTTTGATGAAAAACATTCCTTCAAACATTACCAGTATATTTCTGGCTGGAGCATCCAAGTGCGATCTCTGGAATTTAGCCTGGTTGGCACCTTTACTTTTCTTCATCGTGATTTAATAAATATGCTTAATTCATGCGTGTAGAACAGTTTTAATCCAGTTCATAGTACTTCACCTTAATCCACAAACTGCAACTAGAACACTGAACTATTATGTCATATCCTCCCATTCCATCGTCCGTGCCCAGTTCCTCCAAATCGTTCTCACTAAGTTCAATGCTCTTTATAGCTGTACATCTTGGGCAATTCTTGAACCAATGCATTTCCTCTCCAGAGCCATCTTCTTCAAAATCCCCCAAATCATAAGTATCGAGCCCGTCACCATTAATATTGAATCCTTCTCGCTGAACTGACTTCAATAGCAGCTCATCATACTCTTTTCTTGAGTTAGGATCTATGAGAGTCTGATATGCTGTCTTGACCAAACCAACGAGAGTATTATCCTCTACCTTAGTCTTGTCTGGGTGGCTCGAAAGTAACTTTTCCCGATATGCCTTTTTGATTTCACCATCAGTGGCAGCAGGATTCACCTCAAGAACCTCATACAACGACCTCTGTATGCCTGTCTGGTCCAAATATCCCATACCTTGTAATGAGCTTTTCAATTCCTGTGGCAACACACGTGCCGCAATACGAACGCATCAAAAGTTTAGCGATGAGATACTGAAAAAAATAGACTGCAACCAACAGAATGGGAGAAAAGAGAAAGAGAGATACCACCACTGAGATCAAGGTGAACACGTATGTGGAGGAGCCAGTCTCCGCTGTGGGATCGTTCTTCAACGGGTTGAGAGTTCCGGAAGTGGACTTTGATTTGTACAAGAATCCATCATCTGGTGCATATGTGATTCATGGAGAGAGTACCACTTTGGAATACAATGGTGCTACCAACGAGGACGAGGAGAATGAGTATATTGTGGGTGTCTATGATCCAGCTAAGAAATCCATAGACTTGTACAGATCCCCATTTGTTGAGGCTAAGGTGACTTCTCTCTCGAAGAGAAAGTACGATGGTCCAAGAGTCAAGCAATTGGGTGCACTCAACATGGAACAACGTAATGCTTTGGGTCAAGCCTTTGGTACCAAGAAGGCAAAGTCGACCATTGCCAACTTGCAGAAGAATAGAATCGATGCTGACAAGTTGCAGGACGTGGAAATGGATATTGTGGATACGGTCACCGAAGCCACCACTGCATTGCCATCTAGAGAACAAATGGACTCGGATGTTCTGTCTGACAGACCAACTCCTTTGGCAGACGTCACAGCCACCAATGTTGACGCCATTTACCCTATCAGCAGCATAATACCACAGAGAGAACTTGACCTTGTTCGTGTTGGAGGATTGCAAGCTGCTGCTGACGAACAAGCCAGATTGGCCTTGTTGCCATACAGTCAATCCAAGTTCATAAATAAGGAATTGGAAAAGGCCCTTTCAAACAACGAAAGATTGCAATTAGTGTACTACGCATCGTTGTTGGTGGGTGTCTACAACAATAGAAGAGTCAGAGACAAGCAAACCTTGATGGAGAGGTTGAACCAGCCGGCAGAAGGCTTGGTGGACGGAATCTTGGAAAGATTCACGATTGGAAGATCGACTCAATTTGGTAAGTCCAAGGACAGATCTTTTACCATCGACCCACACCACGAGGACAAATTATTGTGCTACTTGTTGGCACTTATCTTGCATATCAACGACTTCTTAGTGGAGTTGCCTCCTTTGGCTGCCGAATTGAACATGAAACCAACCAGATTGGTTGGTTTGTTCAGAGCTTTGGGTGCTACCATCAAGTCGCTGACCTTGGCTCAAGCAGACGCTTTTGGCATTCCAAGATCTGTGGCATCTACTTATAAGGTTGCCACGTTGAAGGTGCCATTTGTATTGCCGGAGATGGTGAGAAAGGGGTTTGGAAAGAAGCGTTAGCTATAGAATCTAAGGTCTGATGTATTTTATTAATAGTGGCTATAAACAGTCAAACTTTGCAGCCAGTAGAACTAAAGGTGAACCGCCCTGATGAAAGCAAAAAGCGTAATAAACAATAATCCACAAATGAGACCTTCAGGGAGAATGACCAAGTATGCAAAGTATCTGTAGTCTCCCAAGAGCAAGGTGTACTTGCTTGTTGATGTTGGACTGAGACTGAGACCGTTGAATGCGACAGTAAGTGAGTAGGCACATCTGACCACCAATAAACCTGCAATTGCGAGGTTCAAAGGCAAGATTTTGCGCAGTTCTGGGTGGGTAGAAGACAAGTGGAGCAACACAATAAACAACAAGAGGACCACTGCAATGAACAAAACAGCACTGACTTTCACCACAACAACGTTTTGGTCACCGTTTGACAATTGAACGGACCCCACAATCGAAAGTACAACGGCTGCAACGACTACCAAGGTCATGATGCGGAATGGGTGCAATCTAGGCAAAGTACTCTTGGTGGCAGGCTTTTCAGTTCTGTATCTGCCAGAACCTTCAAACGACGACTCAGTGTCATCCAAGACTCTCTGCGAGCTAGGCTTTGCTGTGTAGTAGTAGTCAAGAAAGTTGAAAGTACATCTTGTAATAAATCCCAACGAAATCGAGTCAAAGGTATAGGTAGCAATATAAGTATTCTTGTCAAAACCACTGTCCTTCAAGAAAATATGACCCAACACACCACCAACAACCTTACACAACGTAAAGACCCCAAGGAATATGAAGAAAGTAATGAGAGGCTTCAAGTTGGCGACACGGCGCTGTACAATCAAAAACAGCACAGCCGTACCAACAAGAGCAGCCAAAAAAATAGCTATCTGGGCAATGGTAAGAGCTTTCCATTCAGATCCATAAGCGAGTTCCATGGTAAGAAGGATGTGATAGAATGTTGATGATGAAAACGATGATGAAAGTAAGAACAAGCCTGACATCTTTGGTTTTATATCCCACAAGACCACCATGTCCGGTTTGGCAGGCATGTCCGTCAAAACCCTTAAATCCAATTATCCCCAGGTGTCAAATGGTTGTGTGCCCTGTTCCTTGCACAGAAAAGATCCATGAGGCAGTACTTTAAAAACGTTCGTGTGTGCATGGAACCAAAAAGAGATAGATGCATGGCTCTACGAGGTATAAAGAGGCTGAAGTTCGGTTGTAAGTCCCAGTAAGATGGCATTATGAAGACAAGGCTGTACTACTTTCTTGTTTCCGTATGATGATGATGTACCTCATCGCTGGCGCAGTGTTTGCCGTTTAGATGACTAGTAGACACTGTTCCGCATCTTTCTCTCGCCACTTACTCATTCGTACTTTCTACGATGGTCACTCTCGAGAAGCATACCTTGTGCCTCAGCTTCTTCACATTCGATGCGTGCTGCGTTTAGTGTACTCAACTATCTCAGCCCCAATGTCTGTGCCTGCGTTTTTTGCAGCCACTTCTTTTGCAGAAACAGAGTGAAAAAAAAAAATCGATCCAGCCGTTTTTATTTTTTGCATTCGTCCAATTTTTGGAAAATCATTCTTGTTTAATACTTCATATGTAACGCCTTCATATCGATCACTCGCTACGCTCGTGCTCTGGCTACGTTTGTTTGAACTTTTAAAATACAACTATATTAAGGAATTAGATAGACTATGGACACCTTTAGTGCACCACTACTTTTCATTATGCTTAAAGCAAAGTAGAGCCAACAACAACAAAGAATGCGGTCGACAAGATGGTGGCAACACCACCAGCACTCATACCAAGAGCAGCACCGGCGTTCTTGGAGGAAGATGAGCTGCCGGACGACGAGGACGAAGACTTACCAGAAGACTTGGACGAGTCTGAGGACTTCGAGGACGAGCCAGACGACTTACCGGTGGCAGCAGAACCCTCAACACTCGAGGTTGGGTTCCATTCGGACGAGTTACCCGAGGAAGCGGAGTCGTCGACCTGGTAGATGTTGGCACACACCAATCTGTTCATGTTGCTGTCGTGGATAACAATCGAATGCAAGCCAATGAAGCCCGCGTCGTTAGAGTTCAACGACAAATATTCGTCAATGTATGCAGTGTGGGCCTCGGTACCGGTCAAGTTGCCGTGCTTACCAGACAAGTCACCGACCTGCTTGGCAGCTGGAGAGGCAGTGTCGAAGCCGACTTGGTCGGAGGCAATACCTGTGTATGGGTCCAAGTGGCCACCAGTGGCGTTACAGTTACCAAAGTTTGGGACTGGGTTCACGTGGACGTGGTATGGGAAAGTGTTGGCAGCGACCTGTGGCAAGTTCTTGATGTCAACCTGCACCCAGACGGTACCGTTGTTGTAGACCGAAAATCTGACAGCACCGTTGATACCGTACTTGCCAGCACCAGTGAAAACAGCCTGGTACTTTTCACCCTGTGGAGAGTCAGTGGTGATTGGTGCCAAAGCAGCAGCAGCAGTAGAAGCCAAAGCGATTAACGAAGCGATTTGCATGATTGGTATTATAAAATGTGCTTTCGAATTTTCTTGCCAACCTAGGGCCGTGTCCCTGGGTTTTATACCGTTTTTTTTTCGCAAGAACCCTCTCTCCACACGGGAACCATTCGCTTTGACTAAGCCTAGAAGTAAATATAGACTTCCTGTGGAATTCCATTGTTTTGTACCCTCATTATTTCTTACTCATTGTTTTAATGTTTTTGTTTTTTATTTTAGGGCGTCCATCTCGCTACACCAGGTATTGTTCTAAGGTGTTTTGACGAAACTTTTGGCACTGGAGCCCCAGCCATCTGCTGCCACTCATTGGTTCGCCCTTCCTGGTATCTTTCCTCCTCTTTTCTCAGTTCCGTTCTGCCCTCCAATTAAAGCCAGGCATAAAAAAAAATTGCCTTATTTTTTCACCAGCACTTGGTGTCAACATGGTCGCTTTTGTGCAACAGGAATACCATGATTTGAGCCAATGATTTCTGCTTTGGGCAATCTGATTATTGGCATCTACACGGGTTTGCGCGTTGATGTGATTGGGTGCAATGGTCAAACCTCAGGTCTTGTTCTTCTTTCTCATCATACCCGTTATTGTTCTTCACGTCATTGTCTTCGCTTCAATTATAATCACCTTTCATTGGCCCGGAACCTTGACCGTGCCAAATCCAATCCGATCTCCTCTCTCCTTTTTGCAGTATCATACCCACTGTTTTTCTATTTATAATTTGTTTTCTAAATTGCAAGGGGCTATAGAAGGTGGGGGTCCACCACCAACACCTCCTATTTGACACTTATAAGCCCATACTGTTTTCCAGGTTATCACTCTTATCTGTCTAGACGTATGCAACTCATTTAACAAACTTCTCGGATTATTCCCCTTATATATACTGCTCTCGTAGTCATGATCTTGAGCATTTATTGTTCCCTTTTTAAACTACTGCGCCTGACTTGGCTGCATCTCACGCAGCTTTTGGTAATGCACGAACACCGTTTGGGTGCAAACGCCATCTACGAGTTGAGCATGACGAATAAGTAATGGCTCTTGATGGTGTTATGGGATGATTAGTATTCTCTTGCATATAGGTTTGGAACAAGGTTTCGTTTGAGATCTTGGAGCGATAACATGGTGAAACTAAGGTTAGGGATTGAATGCGAGTTCCGTGCATTATCCCATCTGACAAGCTGAAAGCTTGTCATGTGATGCCTCATCTGAAGTAGTCTATAGATCGAAAGCATGTTAATTTTTGATGGAGTTCATAGATCGAAAGGTTGTCAGATGCGAATGACATTATGACACCTCATCTGATAGAGTTTATAGATCTGATCTAAACCTTATTGTCTGCTCAAGCTCTACCATCATAGTGAAAATCACCATCCCGATTAGGCTGAAAATTTCACAACAGATTTGCACTCATCACCATCCTCTTTAATCATCCTATGACACCGATCGCTCTCACTTATATATTCACATTAAACTCTATAAAATTAAAATACAAGAATGTTGAACTAGAACAACCCGTCAATTTCTCCATCTTCGTTAACTTCAACATTCATGAAACCAGCATGAGTAGGCAAACCTGGGATGGTCATGATTTCAGCAGCCAAGGCGTACAAGTATCCTGCTCCAGCAGAACATCTGACTTCTCTGATAGGCACAGTGAAGCCGGTGGGCACTCCCTTCAACGCTGGGTCGTGCGACAACGAGTACTGTGTCTTAGCAATGCAAACTGGCAACTTGTCGTATCCTTGTTGTGTGTACGTTTCAATCTGCTTCTTGGCCAATGGCGAGAACTCAATGGCGGCGGCTCCGTACATTTTGGATGCAATCGTGAACAATTTGTTTTCCACAGTGTCGTTGACATCGTACAAGTACTTCAGCTCGCTAACTGAGTCAGACAACTTGACAGACTCAACAACAGCCTTGGCAAGCTCAACAGCTCCAGCACCTCCTTCGGCCCAGTGGTTAGAAGGAACGGCAAAATCGGCTCCGGCCTTGATGGCTTCCTCCTGAATCAATGCAATTTCAGCAGCTGAGTCGGTCTCAAACTGGTTGATCGCAACAACAACCGGAACATTGTACTGCTTGATGTTGTCAATCTGCTTGGCCAAGTTGGCGCATCCCTGTCTCAAGAAATCAAGGTTCTCGGTAACATATTCCTCCGGCAATGGTTGGCCTGGCTTGACGTCAGTAGCACCACCGTGCAACTTCAAGGCTCTCGAGGTGGCAACCAATACCACGGTGTTTGGCTTGAATCCACTCGATCTACACTTGATGTTGAAGAAACGCTCACCTCCCATCGTGAAATCGAATCCAGCTTCAGTCACAACGAAACCTCTCTTACCACTGTTGATTGGGTTAGTAGGAGAAGTCAACTTCAATGCAAGACGGTCGGCAACAACAGAAGAAGCTCCAATGGAAATGTTGGCAAATGGACCAGCGTGAACGAAAACAGGCGTACCTTCCAAGGTCTGCATCAAGTTTGGCTTGATGGCGTCCTTGAGCAATGCAGTGATGGCTCCAGCACATCCAACATCCTCGGCAGTGATAGCAACTCCAGTTTCTCTTTGAGTACCAACAACAACCCTTCCAACACGTTCTCTCAAGTCTTTCAATGAAGAAGACAAAGCCAAAATAGCCATCAACTCAGATGCAACGGTGATATCCATACCACTCTTACGTGGAGGGAACTTGGATGCTTCATTTTTACCCTGACCAATGGTGATCTCACGCACAAATCTGTCGTTACAGTCAACAACTCTCTTGATGGTGATCGATTCAGGGTCAATGTCCAACTTGGCAAACTGCGCAATCTCGTCGTTAGTCAAGTCGTCAGGGTTGGTCTTCTGGATACCAAGAGCTTGCAATCTCTTCAACATCGATGGAGTGAAAGTTCTGGTGCCCTTCTTGGTTGGCACCAATCTCTTGTAGAATCCGGTGATCGACTTGGAGGTGGCTTCGTGGAACATTCTGGTGTCGACAGCAGCACACAACAAGTTCTGGGCAGCAGAAATCGCGTGGATGTCACCAGTCAAGTGCATGTTGAACTCGTCCATAGGAATAACCTGCGAGTAACCACCACCAGCAGCACCACCCTTGACACCAAAGGTGGGGCCCATCGATGGCTGCCTTACATTGGCAATAGAGTTGTATCCCAAGTGGGCCCCCAAGGCTTGCGTCAATCCCATCGTGGTGGTCGACTTACCTTCACCCAATGGAGTAGGTGTGATACCAGCAACCAACACATAGTTACCAGACGCACTCAGGGAACCCTCGGCTTGTTCGTCCAATCTCTCAATCACAGCCTTGGTGTTAACCTTAGCCTTGAAGTGGCCAAACGGTTCCAATTCCATGTCCAAGAGACCCAATTCCTGGGCAATCTTGGTGATTTTCTTAGGCTTTTGCGCTCTTGAAATGGCAATGTCAGAGGGAACTGGCGATTCCAACTTCAATGGCAACGGCTTGAAGGTGTGCTTGTGGGCTTCTTGGGCTTGCAAGATGGCTGCGTCGTAAACGTTCGAGCACAACATGGCAACGGTCATTGGGCCAACTCCACCTGGAACAGGAGTAATGAACGAGGCCTTTCTAGCAACGTCCGAATAGTCAACATCTCCAACCAATTTCTTACCATTCTTGGCACCTGGGTCTTCCTTGTAGTTGATACCAACGTCAATCACGATAGCACCTTCCTTGATCCAGTCGGCCTTCACGTACTCTGGAATCCCAACGGCTGCTACGACAATATCAGCATTGGCGACAACCTCAGGTAAGTTGCTGGTGTAACGATGGCACACCGTCACAGTGCAGTCCTCGTTCTTCAACATGGCAGCCACAGGGGTTCCAACAATGTCGGATCTGCCAATCACAACAGCATTCTTACCACGCAAGTTGATTCCGGTAGTTCTGATCAACTCAATAATTCCATTAGGAGTGCATGGCTTGAACAAGGGCTTTCCACCTCTCTTGGACAACTCGCCAACATTGTAACGGTCGAACCCATCAACGTCCTTGTTGGTGGCCACCGAGTTGGTGACCAAGGTCTCGTCAATGTGCTTGGGCAACGGTAACTGGATCAACAACCCATTCACCTTGGGGTCCTTATTTATTCTGTCAATCTCCTCGAGCAACTGCTCCTGCGTGATGTCCGCATCAAACTTGAGCAAGGTCGATTTAATATTGGAAGACTCGGCAGCCTTCAACTTGGATCTCACGTACGCAGAGGAGTCTGGACGGGCACCAACCTGGATGATCGCAAGCGACGGCTTGAACTTCAACGACTCAAACAGCGTGTCGCTCACATTATGCTTGGCCTGGTTGTAATCAACAACCTTTTGCGCGATGCGATGCCTGATGGACTTTGCAAGCTGTGTACCAGAAACGACAACGGCCTCTGAATTTATCGTGCTACTGTGGAAGCCACGCCACCTCATAGTCTGCGACGCAAGACTAGAACACTTCGTCAAGCTGCTCTTTGTAGTTCTCGACAACATCTCTCTCTTCCTTTAACCTGTCTTTAGGATGCAAAAAAAAAAAATAAGAAAACGGATTGAAAAATCACACTGAAAAAATTCACAGACTGAAAATTCGTGTTGATTATCGAATCAAACTGTAGATCAGCACAGTAGATCAGCAGTATATATAACTAGTATATAGCAAAACGTATACCAATTGGAGTGCGTTTCGAATGTGTTGGCAGGATGAGATCTATATATACTCTCAGTCATACCGGCCAGGCACGCCTCTAAAAAGCAATTCCACCCTCTCAGCTCCGTATCCTTGGCCCCAAGTACAGGTACACCCTTAAGATGGAGCAAAAAGAAAAATAAAGTCTGTTTGTTGAGGCTGGAAGATGGGTACGAGCTGGAATATGAGTCACTAAGCACTAGAGAAAAATTTTTCCGTATCCTCTCCTCTGATTGGGGCGCTGCTCGATCCCTAGTATGACTAATTCTGTGTGTAGCTGAAATTTTTGGGCACTAGGGAAAATCCCCAATAAAAACAGTGCCCACAGATGTGTGTCGCAGCTGGCCCTGGCTGTCAAAACGTTTTTAATTGCAATTTGCAACTAGATTAGCACTGCAGCAACATTCTTGACTCCGTTATCAGTCTCCGAACCCAAGAATGGAGTCAATCGGTGCTTGGACTCCGTCGCTGTTTTATGGCTTTGTGTAACATACAATTTTGACTCGTGCAAATGATTAGCTGTTGTACCTGAAGTACGTGTGCAGCATGGCTACTCTGTGAGCCTACGCTGAATTGCACTTCTCCTACTGCTGAAGGGGCAACTTCGAAATAGCGGAGCTTATACTTACCTCTATTCATCGAGATCTACAGTGGAATTTTGAAGGAAGCATGTATTCGAAATGCTAGTATTCGAAATGCTAGCATGTGGAGATGCCCCTAGTTGTGGTGTGCAGAACGTAGCAAGTATTAGAGGTAGAAGAGAAGACTCAGATCACAATAATATCAATTGCTCTGTTATCGAGGACTTGTTCCCCTGAAACGTTTCAATAACGCCATTTCTTCCTCAGTAAACTCTGCAATGTGGTGTACCCTGTCCAGTGCAGAAGACGAGTCGCGAAATGCAGACAAAGCTGGAGGAGGGCTCGGACGAATATAATCATCAGGGTCTCGTATTATCCTTGTTTAGTTGGGATATATTCAGCTAGGTCTCTAGAACTTGGAGGAACTGTTCACTTGCTTAGAGTAGTTACGTCTTTCAACGTAGTGACAGCCAGTTGGCCCTGTGATACACTTTATTGTAAGTTACAGTCTATCGTGTCAGAATCACTACTGAGATTATCACAGTTTGGAACAAGAGCTTGTGGTATGCTTTATCAGTGGTCCTTGTTAGACAGTACAGTGTTTAAGTTGCAGGATGTTCCAACTTTCTGAAGGCCTTTAAACCGTAACCTTGAAGAAAAGCAGTTTTAGTACGAAGCTTTGCAAAGTGCTTTGCTTTAATTTATACTCCGTCTTCGTTCCCAGCCATTTCTCGCACATCCTACTAATGATTTTGAGTGGTTGTGATTCATTGTTCCCAAAACATAATCGGTATTTATTACACAGGTTCTTTTAGATCCCTAGGTAAACCAATCAGATTGTTCTTTCTTCACATGCACTGGGTTCTAACTAAGAATAGAGTGTAAGATCTTTCTGATTTTGTGTGCAAACTTAATTTGCAGCCAAAGAATAAGTTCCCAACCCCCAATTTCTCGTTCCACACATCCCACTCAGTATGAGTAAACTATATGATCAAACATTCGATGTTAGGTTGTATAGATAAAGAGCATCTGGCTCGACGTTTATTTGAAGCTTCAGGACTATAAATTGCAAATCGAAGTCAACACATTGAATCTATCCTGTTTGTTATGTCTAAACACATTAAATATTAAGCCTGGCGAATTGAGCCACTGTTAGTTTCGGATACAACAGGCGGTGATGACCCCATGGGTGATTAACTATTCGGTATCAGATTGTCTCCCATCTAATGGATATACGGTTGAGTTGTGCCACACGGCTGCTTCTTCTAATGCCCCCGTTATCCACAAACAGGTTACTACCATCTTGACATTAACAAAGCAGGAAACTCTGAAGTTCAAGACATCACTCGCTTACCTCAAATTTCCATATATTGAATCAAATATGAGTAGCCCTCTCTGCTGACATCCTACAATTTGATGTAAATTAACCAATTTCTTGCACTATTCTACATCTTCCATCAACATCATTCATAATCTAACGAAATAAATAATCTATGCTAGTCCTTGATGCACTACAGTACAATCTATGATACTCCCCTCACGTCGAATCTTCACTTTGCTCGTTAATTAAATCAGGCCCACTTGTTTCAGACCGCAACTGGTTCAACATAGCTTGCGCTCGGAGCATAATCTGATCCGTCTTCTGGTTCGTTCCTCCTTCAACCAGTCTCTTCCGTGTAGTCATGCGTCTCTTCAACGAAGAAACACTCTCGTACTCGTTGCCCAAACCGCCAAGTACCGATTTGCGGTTGCCTGCAACTCCATTGCCAGCCCCAGACTGCTCGGCCAAGTCGTCAAACGACATAGTCGAGTAGAAGGACAACGCCTTGCTTCTACGGTTACGGCTCTTTCTGTCTTTCGCGGCAGCAGAGTTGCTTGCTGGGGCGCTCGACTTTAATCTCTGCAACAAACTGTCGAAGACCGCAGTCGAGCTGTCCACCTCCTCTTGCGATGTCTCCGAAGTACCGTCATCGTCCTCATCCTCATTGTCCTCCTCATCATCGTCGGCGTGGTCATCATTGTCATTATCTTCGTCAAAGTCATTACCCTCTTCTTTCTTCTTCTTGTCCAAGTCCTCTGCCTCACCGTCGCCTGCAGCAGTGACAGCCTTCTTCTTGTCTGCAACCTTCTTGTCAGACTTCTTCTTGGGGCTCTTCGACCTCTCGTC
This sequence comes from Kodamaea neixiangensis, assembly GCA_030565385.1. Lineage (NCBI taxonomy): Eukaryota > Fungi > Ascomycota > Pichiomycetes > Serinales > Debaryomycetaceae > Kodamaea > Kodamaea neixiangensis. Next base: position 46,092 of record JAJMBT010000035.1, read on the forward strand.
AGTAGACTTCTTTCTGCCGCGTCTAATGTTGTGACGAGACTCCTCTATCATCTTCTTTCTGGCCTCGTACGCCCTCTGCTCTTCTTCTCTCTGGATGTTCTCAATGTGCGCCTTCTTGAACTCACTAATAAATGAAACAAACTTGTTGAAGAAATTGTTTCTCGAGCTCAGATCATCAGAGTTCTCTCCAAAGTAATCCATTAATGAGTTGAACTCGACCAAGGTACGGTTCAAGTGCGTTTGCAACAACGAGTTCTTGATCTTGGCATTCTCGAGTGGTCCCAGAACGTGTCCCAAGATCTTATCCTCAGGATGCATTACGCTAGGGTCACTCAAGTTACCCTTGGATATCGAATTCGACACGTTGATAATCGTCTTCTCGTACTCTTGACAATCGCTGTCCAACTGCTCAATCGAAATGTTCTGAATAAAGTTCAAGGAGTTCAACTCGTCAACAAAAGAACCAAACTCTGGAAACGTGTTTCTGATAATCTTCTCTATGTAGTGAAGAAAGTTCATTGAGTTGGTGTCGTCCTTCATAAACTTCAATCTTTGCAAGGTATCCAACTTGAACCCAAGCGCCTGCTTGGAATAGTCATTCATAAAGTTACCAACAGATCTGATAACCCCCAAAACATTCCTCAAGCTCTCCGATTTACGAACATGCTTGCACGCCTCGTCAATCAACTGGAGCTTCTTTAACAAGTCCAAGTAGTCCTTTTGGAACGTCTCGATCAAGAGCAAAGCTCTCGATCTTGACTTCCAGTAGTGCCTCAAATTAAAGCACAATTCAAGATAAATTCTATCAGCTCTCTCCAACTCGGTGACGCTCTTTGTTGGCTTCTTAGATGGTCTCGCAAAGTCCAACGAGTATGGCGAAAAGTTACGCAATATAGAATCATTGATCTCAATAAGTGAATCTGCAGTAAAGAACTCAAGAACACTGATATTCTCCAAGATATCCTCGTCACAGTGTAACACCTTGATGACAAACTCGTCAACCGTGATATTGGCAAACATATGCAAGTTAATACCAAACAGCTGTGCCATGTCTCTAGGCAAATGAGATATCTTCTTCTGCTTGGGCTGCGATCCGTCCTCAGGCTTGCTGTCTATATCCTTCTTCAACTTGATTGCAGAGGATTTAGCTACAAACACCTTTTCAACTTCACTTAAAATACCTCTTTCTTGTAACTTGTCCGAAACCGAAGAATGCTCAATATCGGTCCAGAAGGTCTCGTTGATGTTGTCAATCTTGTCCCAGTGCATCTGTTTCAATTTGGTCTTTGGTCTAACCATAGACATTAATGAATGGTTCTGAGACATATGGTTGTAAATCGAACTGGTGTCAGTTGCTGATTCTAGGTCCATTCCAGCAAGATTAGAGTTGGACGTGATTCTCTGAGGGGTTCTCGATCCTGGGGTTTCAATGCCCCCAACAGAAGTGTCACCATCGCCATTAATAAACGCTGGTAAGGGTGGTGGAGGTGGAGCTCCACTTGATGCAAAAGGTGGTAAGGGTGGGGCAGGTGGAGGTGGGGCTCCACCCATGAAACCTGGCATAGGGGGAGGTGGTGGTGGGCCGCTTCCCATGAACCCAGGCATTGGAGGAGGTGGAGGAGGCAAAGGTGGTGCTGGTGGAGGAGCTGCCTTCTCGCTCTTGACCACCTCTGGAGACTGGAGCGACGAAGCAGCTGTGTTTTTGGTGACTGTTTCGAAGGAAGGACCGGTGATTGGAGTCGAAGGCACGTCCTCTGCAAAATCAAATTCATCATCTGCTGAAGGTGTGGATTCGACCTTGCTCTTCCTTCTGTCACCATACTTGAGAGTAGGGTTGGTTGCCTTTCTCTCCTCGATTATTGACAATTCGTCGGTGTTAACAAAAACATTGTCATCCTTTTCCAGTTTGGCAGCATTCTTAGAAGAGAACACATTCTCCAATTCAAGAACTATGTCATTACCTCTTATAGAGTCGTTGTTCATGCGTGCGGCTGAACCAAGAGCCGTTGATGCCAGTTGAGAGTTGTCGCTGCGTGGAGTCTTGAATTTATCTTCTTCCATTTGCCTAACCTTAAGTTGAAGTAATCCAAGGTCTTTCTCCTGTGCTGCAATTTTGTTAGCAGACAACAAGTTTTCTTGTTTCAAGTTTGCGATAGTCTCGTTCAATCCAAAGCTTGCTTCCAACTCCAATTGCTTCTTTTCGTCCTCAAGCACCTTCAAGCTCTTGGACAATTCCTTGGCTTCCAAAATAGCTCTTCTGGCAGTGTCATCTGTGATCAACTTGTCCATTAACCTTTGAATTGAGCTGTTCAACACAGAGTTGGCGTCGGATGCAATCATGGTGGATTCGGCAATAATATGCTGCATGACCGAGTCAATCAATACCAAAAGATTGCTCACCTCAGTGTCCGTTCTACCGCTATCTTTCAACATCAAGAACTTCTGGAAAATAGACTTGACGTGTGTTTCGTTGTTCTCTTCATCAGTGGTACCTGTATCTTGGAAGTTCGACTTGATGTCATTGTACAAGTCGTCCATTCCAATCTCAACATCTGACGTGTTGCTGTCGGGGACAGAGTTGGTGAAGTTGAAGAAGTCAGTGTAGTCTTCTTCTGCAAACGCTTCATACTTTTCTATTTCATCGTTGATTCTCTGGTTGTTGATCACCTTTAACTTGTCAAACACCTTGAGTAATCTCGAGTCGTTGAACTCACGTCTCAATGCAATACGCTTCTTGATGGAGGCAGTACCCACCATGATAGAGTTGATCAATAACAATGTAGTCAAAGAGTAGTTCTTGAGGTTCACATCTCCACCGATTCTGTCTCCACTCGTGAAGTACTGGTCCAAGAAGAGTTCCAACGAGTTCAACCATGGTTGGAACCTGACATAATCCCCGTGGAGATCCTGGAGGTTCACCATGCTTTCTAAAATCGCGGGAAGGAACTCGCTGTTCTTGTAGTACGACAAGAAAATCATCACCTCGGTCACCAAGATTCTGGTAGTCAATCTGGGTGAAATGAGTGAGTAGATCATCGACTTAATGACGAGCGTCTTGTTCTTTTTCGAGATCGAGTCAATCGAGTCGTCATCATTTGACTCGTGCCTTTCCGAGTTCAAAATATGTTTCAAGCACTTGACAATGAGATACTCCGTGTCAAACTCGTCATTAGACTTGATACTTTTCTTACTCACTCTAGATAAAATAACCGACAATGCGGTTTCACCTTGAGCCTCAACAAATGATTGCACCCAGTACGTTCCTGTTTTGGAAGACATGGAGTTCTCAATTAACCGTTTTTCCAATTTCTTGTATTCTTTCAAGGTCAACTTGTTGGACATTATTCTCGACACAAACCATTCTGGCGATCCTTCTTTGATCTTTGGTTTTTTGAGTCCAATGGAGTTGTCGCTGCTCTCGTTTGATTGCGAGGAGTCGATGGACTTCTTCTTCAGCTTCGTGTATGCTGCTTCGTCAAAAGAGGGCTTCTTGGATGAAGTCCCCAATCTTGAAATCGCCTTGATTGCCAGGTACTGTTTGACTTTTGGCGATTCTGGGGGATCCATTTCATTCTTCTCGTTGCTCTGTCTTCTTTCATGTTTCCTTTCCTTTGGTTGTGAGTTTGACGACGAACGCGTCTGATTTGGGGTTATGTTGCGTGCATGTTGCTGCTGTCCAGTCTGATTATATGTATGCAAAGTGACTTGCTTGGTCAACAGTCTCAAGTCGAATCCTGTGTTCTGTTCGTTCTCACGAAGAAGCAACTCCCATTTTCTCTTTGTTGGCTGTTCTCGTAACGTGCTGACGGCCTTATCGGTAAAAACTCTAGTTGAAAGAAGCTTCTCGAAGAGCTGGTCCACGATTTCTGGCGAGGGCATTTGGTTTATGTAGTTTGCGACTGCAGCAAACGACTGCACCAGGTGGTTGGATATTAAGGTCAGTGCCAGGGGAGGGGTGTGGGCTGTTGGGTTGTGTAGTGTGTGCGACGGTCTTGTGTACGATGGGGGCACCTTGGTTTTGGTCAACAGGGTCATGGTGTGCGACCCTCGTATAGGCACTTGTGGTCCCGGCGACGTGTTGGAGAACATCGACGACGACGGCGACGGGAGTTCGCGTCCGTTGTCCGGTAACGAGGACGTCAGGTGGTTGTGGTACAAGTGCAATGTGCTTGGTTGTGGTGCTTGGGGAGGTGCCTGTGTTGGCTTCGATGCTGGTGGTGGCATCTTTTCGTCTGCAGTCTTCTGTCCCTTTGTCAAGTCGTCTGTTGAGAGTCCCATGCCTACAAACTTCAATCCTCTTCTCGCCAAGCCGTCCTGGTCATCGTCGTTTTTTGGATCCAACGACGAAAACGACCCCACACTATTTGATGCCTGGCCGTGCATGTACATTTCGCCCGCGTCCTTTGCTGCACGGGGATCGGCTGCCCACAGCAGTGCCTGGTGGTGCAGCACTAACGAGCCTTGGCTGGTCAGCGAGAACTGCGAGTTCTGGGTCGCAGTGCTCACTTTACGGCTGGGCAGCTTGGGTATGGTCGGGATCGGCGGTAAGCTCTTGTTGTACAGCTTGGACGCCTTGGGGTCTGTCGGCATATTATCGTATCCGAACGCCTGGAAGTGTTCAAATGACCCTGACGCTTCGCTAGCGCTGGCAACGTTATTACTGCTGCTTCGTCCAGTACTCGATCCAGAAGCATTAGAAGACTGCGATATCGACCGCACACTGGGCTCATCGTTGAAGTTCAAGATCGACTTGGTCTTGGACAACTTCTTCATCCCCTTGCTGAAGATATTCTTGTTATTACTCTCTTTCTCTGATCCATTTTTCATTTTCTGGACACGTTATTCGCTAATCACTGGTATTTTTTTTTGGAATTCCTTTGATCTCTTACGGAAAACGAGGGCCTCTGCTTGCTGGGTCCACCTTGCTTGTAACGCTCGCGCTTCTATACCAACCAAATGGATTCCTAAACGTTGATGTATGATCGCACAGCGGATGAAGTGTTGATAAAAATTCACACTCTTTTGCCAGCCGCTTTTTTTAAACAAGTGGTCTCCGCACGAACAATTGGTACAGGCTTGGAGTCAGTATCGAAGGAAAGATGAGACGCTGTCAGCGTGTGTGATCTGGGTATTTACTTCTTGTGATTTGTTTGCGTTTTGGGTTTGTACTTATAGGCTGGTGTTTGTATGTGTCAGTTCTCGTTAAAAAGGTTAAAATTGCTACCGGTTGGCGTCTTCGTCAGGGGCGTTGGTTGGCAGGTGTTTCAGAAACAATACTTCTCCAGGTCCCAGTGCAAGGGACGCTCTTTTAAGGTTTGCCAAAGATCACCTGCTGCCTTGATTGTCTTGGTTGCAGTTACTTTTAGCGAGCGACTGCCAGAAGGATGTTTTGTGGCGGGGTCTCACGACTGCGCGACGACATTGACACCAGCGCGACCAAAAGCTGTTTCCCTATTCATTATGCACTGCTCGGACTCGTAACAATAGTCTCGCTAAAGACTGCTAAGGGCTGCGAAAGAGCTCAAAGTATCGGATACCTCGTTCTTTTTGTTAGTTCTCTACATCTGTATACATTCTGAACTGCTCAGTAATTACATTCTGAATCTCTAATCACTTTCAATTTGCATTCTCTACATAATTTCAATGACTGAGGTAACTTCCTTTTCCAAATTATCCGGTGGCACGCGTGCAAGATCATGTATTTTGGTCTGATCTGTCTTACTCTTTTGGTGCAAAGATTTGATCTCTTACTCTCTGGTGATTTGATTGGCGAGCAAAAGAAATCTCGCTTAGGTCGGGCCAGAGATGAGCTGATGGGCTGGTCGGGTTTATTGCCTGGTGTATCCGGCCAAGCTGTATAATGTGGAAGCGGTTTCATATAAACGCAGTCTCCAATTCGCATATCCATTTATTCTGTACAGTTACAAAACCACCCTTGATTCTGGCTGCAAATTGGTGATTATGGCTTATTGCGCTTGAGTGTTTGCATTGGTTGCATTGATTGCATTGACGTATAATCTTTAGTAAATGCGTAGTAAATATGTAGACGTATAATAGATATGTAGATGTATAACAGGAATGCAGATCGATAACAAATATGTAAACGTATACAGAATACCTACACTAAATACTTCTTCAACCTTCTTGTCAGTACTTTTCTCACTAGTTGTCCCAGTAATTTTCCCACTAACTGCCACTAATCGTTTTTCCCCCACTAATCGTTTTTCCTCCACTGAAAATTTTTCTCCCTAGCGACTCACTGTTTTCAAATTTTTGGTCTCCTACCATCTGACTTGAACTACATCAATCCCCACAATGGATCAAAAGAAGTCGCAACCCACCATAGGGAACTTCTTCAGATCCACAAAGCCAGCTTCCAAGCTGGTTCCACCCAAGAGGGAGGCCATGAGGTCCAACTCCTTCCCATCGGTCCCATCGCATCCCAAGTTGACGCGTTCTTCAAGTTTAACAAAGACTTTCAGCGCAGGAGACGCGTTCAACGAGTCCATGGCCCCTACCAAAGACTCTCTGCTTCCCGAAAACTTCAGAACACCCCACCTCAACAACTCAGTGCGATCTGCGGTCCAAACAACTCTCACGAAGGCTCTGACCACCGTTGTCACTGAGTATGATGATGATATCACTGAAGTGGCCTATATCCCCAAATTAAAGAAACGCACAGCTTTAGACCTAGACAACATCTCAGGACAAGCACGTAAACTTCCAAGAACCAGATTGCCTCGACCTATACCAAAACCCACGAAAGAAAACACCCTCAGTCCCGAGCAAATGAACGTCGTTACGGCTGTGGTGGATCGAAAACTCAATGTGTTCTTCACAGGAAGCGCAGGCACAGGAAAATCGGTGGTATTGAAGCACATCGTTGCAAGCTTGAAGAGCACGTATAGAGAGAACGTGGGCATTACTGCCTCAACAGGAATGGCAGCTTGCAACATCTCAGGCCAAACTATCCACAAGTTCTTGGGCATAGGCATAGGAATGGGAAGCCCGAAAGAAATGGCAACTAGAATAAAGAAGAATATGTTCTTGAGCAGACGCTGGGAAACACTTAAAGTGTTGGTCATCGATGAGATATCCATGATCGACGGCTTGTTGTTCCACAAACTAGATCAGTTGGCACGGTTGATCCGCAAAAGCAACAGACCCTTTGGAGGAATCCAAATCGTCTGCTGTGGAGACTTCTTCCAGCTCCCTCCAGTCGGTAACGGAAACGAAAGACCCAAATTCTGCTTCGAAACGGACGCTTGGAAAACTACAATCAACCACACCATAGTCCTCACTAAAGTCTTCAGACAAAAGGGCGACACCAAATTAATAGACATGTTGAACGCTTTGAGACACGGTGAAATAGACGACACACTAACTCAAGAGTTCCGCAAGTTGGCAAGACGCGTAAACTACACTGATGGCATCGAACCAACTGAACTCTACCCCACAAGAGCAGAAGTGAAAACCGCCAATGAAAACAGATTAAGGCAATTACCTTCTGAAGAGGTAATCACATTCAAGGCAAAAGATAACTCCAAACATGAATTCTCACAGAAACAGTTTGAAAACTTGAGATGCGAAGAAGTGTTGGAGTTGAAAGAGGGTGCTCAGGTGATGCATCTCATCAACCACTCGGACCAGTTGGTCAACGGCTCGGTTGGCACTGTATTATTTTTCCTTCCAGTGGATGTCTGGACCACCCTCATGGAACTTTACTCGTCTGTCGAGTTCACAAATCCACAAACCATTGATGAAATCAGACTTTTGTCAACTAGGGTAGGGAATACCCGAAGTTGGACGCTTGATGAGAGCGAAAGGTACGCACGAATTCCCGAAAACAGAGCTGCAAAATTCGACATGTTGTGCAAAAAATCACTTGGCTACCTGAGAAGTGATCTTTTACCAATCGTGAATTTCGGGAATGGCAACATTGTTTGCGTTCCTCCACACGATTTCACAATAGATATTAGAGTTCCGTCGGAGAAAAATGGAAAAGAAGACCAGGGCAAGTTAATAAGAACCCAATTGCCATTGGCCCTTGCATGGGCTATGTCTATCCACAAAGCACAAGGGCAAACCATCGACAGATTGAGAATCGACTTGAGGAAAATCTTTGAAATGGGACAGACCTATGTTGCGCTTTCAAGAGCTACAAATAAAGAGAACTTGGAGATATTCAACTTCCAGGCTGACAGGGTGCGCGTTTCTCCTGTTGTTAAAGACTTTTACTCTAGATTGGTGGACTCACAAAAGTTGATCTAAGCCATTATAAATTATAATCTTATAGCTACCTCCTCTTCAGAAGTATCGACAATAATGAAATCATTGTATGCAATCACTGTTACAACTTGGTTGGACGTTTTCACAGAAAAGAACCTTCCTAATTCATACATGTTAGAGTATTCATACACCACACCAATTGAACCCTTCAAGCTAGGTACGTTCTCAACTATTGTATCCCAACTCGCTGGTAGTTCTATCTCCGAGTATGTGAGAGAGTCATCCAACTCAATAACGTTTATACCTCTAAAGTTTGAAAGTGAGCCATATACACTGCGTAAAGTGTATCCACGAGCGTAAATATGATCTAAAGTGTGAGGGAGGGCTGCCAAGTCAAGTGCAAGTAGCTTGTTCTCGGAAACGTCAAGCGATTTCAAGTTCTTGAAGTTGGTCAATTGAAGTGTGGTTAGTTTGTTTCGAGAGGTATTCAATGTCTCTAACGAATCAAAGCACATATTTTCAAAGGACGTGAGATAATTATCGGACACAATGAGGAGCTTTAGGTTGCTCAAAACCTCTGAGATCTCCAATCTTTCGAGTTTATTCAGCGAAACGTCCAAATGCTTCAAGTTAGGTCCAAACTTAAAGTTAGCAATTGAGTCCAATTTGCAGTGCTTCAAGATGAGCGTATTCAAGGTTGGCGGAAAGATTATTGGAGTTGAAACCTCTAGTTTATTGTAGTAGATCTTCAATTCATGTAGTTTTGGCAAAGCAGTCAAGAAAGCTTGGTTCAACCGAGTGATCTTATTGCGGCCTAAACATAACCGTTGAATGTTTTCACCTAGGGAGCTATCGAGCACTTGTATTCTATTGTTGAAAAGTATCAAACTCTCAACTGTAGGTGGGACTTTCAAGTCACTGATTTTGGAAAACCGGTTTCCATTCAAGTTCAAAATCTTGACTCGGGAGTCTTGTAGATCGATTTGGTCCAATTTGTTGTTGGAAGCTCTCAAGATTTCAAGTCTCTCCGGGAGCCTGAAGTTTCTAAAGTCGAAAATGTTCCTTGAAAGGTCTAATTCTGTTAGGTAGGGTAAGTCAGGGATGTTTGAGTTGATCAACCGTCGTAACCCTATGTTTTTGATCACCAATTTTATTAATGTTTCTGGGAGTTCGAGATTGTAAAGAACGTTGTATCCATATTCTAACAGTCCGAGTTCCTTGTCGCTGGTGTAATCATAACTTAGTCTGACAGACTCGTTGTTATTTTCTCCCATTGGGTCATTTGCAAAGTACATATCCTTAATGGTCAACTTTTCGAGTCCTTTAGGTAGCTGGAGGTTGACTAGATCCACTTCTCCATCACCAGCACCATCTATTTCACCGAATTGAGGTAGTCCAAAGTTGTTGACAATACATGACCGCAATAGCTTGATTTCTTTCAAAGACGTGGGAAAGGCGTGGTTGTAGGAACTCAGAGAAACTCCGAACTCAACGCACTTCAAATACTCAAGATTCGTGTAACTTTTCAAGCTGCCTATATCTAACACCAGTTCGTATAGCTTCAATTGCTTAATTGAGTTGGGTAGTTCAATTTGCTTAGAGGAGCCTCCCAAGTACCCTGAAAAAGACTTGAGGTTGGTCAAGTATTTGAGGTCAAGCACGTCATTTTCCTGCAACTTCAAGTCGCAGACCTTGAGTCTGGTTAAGGTGGTTGGTAGAAACCCAATATGGCCTCCAACTGTTCCTAAAGTACACGTTTCCAACCTGGGAGGAAACCGTACATTTGGGATATTAACATCATAATAGTGTACTTCTGTGACATTAGGATACAGAGCAAGCTTATTAGCACCATTGATATCCATGAAGTAGCTACTCGCCTTTATCTTCTTGAAATTCGACAAGATATCCTCATCTAATTCCAACAACCGGTCCAAATCAGCCATGAAAGTCAACTCCAAGGTCTTGGGCTGAAACAACGAAGACTCAATAAACAACTTAAGATTCTTATAATGTACCTCTGTCGGAGGTACATGCTGCTCATTCCGGATACGTTCAACCCTACTGCCAGAGTTGGTCGAACGTACTGTGGAGTATATCTTGTTGTAAACATACTTCCTTAAAGATCCGAAAGCAACCAAAGGGCGTAGATGATTCACATCCAAGTACTCAAAGATCTCCTCCAAGATCTCTAACGGAAGATTCTGCAATATTGTCAAGTCATTACCATCCATCGGCTCACTAAAATCATCAATATTACTCTTCTATAAGGCTCCGAGAAAGGATTCTACGATATATAATTTTGTATGATCTCGTAATTTCTGCTCCTTATCTACGATTTTGAAGTACCAGAATCTTCATGGCAACGTTTTTTTTTAAGGAGGTACCATAAATCCACCTTGTGTCTGCCGACTCTGTGCTAGTTTCACGCAGATGGCTATGCACTACTCCACTAAATTTTTGACTTAAGCGTTGGCACAATCCGACAGACACTAAAGTGCATTTAACTTTAGTATAAAGTTGGTTGTTCATTTTTTTTTTTGCTGAAAAACTCCACCACATCTTCTTCTTCAAGTATGGCGTTTGAACAAGCAACTGGAGATTTGGGGTATGATGGGATATCTGTGACGTTGAATTACTTCACAGGGTTGCCCAATCCCAGTAGTATTCACGACTCTCGTGTTGCTGTCATCTTCAAGTCATTGTTGAAGAAAGATTCCATTACCAAGGAGAGATCACTTAACGACCTCTTGGAGGCGATTTCCGACAAAGAGAACAAGAAATCGTTTCAAGATGACATCACGATAATAGCCTGGGTCCAGATATACCCCAAGTTGGCCATTGACAACTCCAGAACCGTGCGTATCTTGGCACATCTGGTGCAGTCCAAATTTCTCTTGGTGGTCGGAGGCAAAGAATACTCACGCTACTTAAAAAGCTCAATTCCAATTTGGATCCATGGGTTGTTCGACAGCGACAAAGCCGTCGCCACGTCCACTTATAGATCGTTTTTGGTCAGCTTCAGAAACGAGAGACAGAAAATCGACAAGATCTGGGTCTTGTTCTACGAACAGATCTTGAACTTCATCATCACCGGAATCTCACTTGAGTCACACCTGAGCTTGTCGGACAAAAGATACACCAAAGAAGACGATTCCAGAGCCAAGTATGAACGGCTCGTCAATGCGTGCCTTTTGATGTTGAATAAGATTATCAGCTTGTTCAACAACGGTGTCTTGAAAATTGACGACAATCTGTCCAGCATTGCGGAGATCGACATACTCTTGAGCTCAGACAAAATATGGACACACTTGGGAACCTCCGTGGCTGAAAGTACATTGAACATTCCGCTTTTCAAAACACTCTTGGTGTTCACCAAGACATTGTTCTTGCAAAACTCACGCAGAAGAGAACCAAATGCATTTATCTCAAGCTTGAACGGAGCAAAGGGTATACACAAACAGGTGGCTAAGACATTCATCTCGAAAGTCAAGTTGTGTGTTAGCAACAAGTCTGCAACATCTGGGATCATGTACTCAACCGCAATCTTGCAGTTTTGGGACACCTTGACGACTCTCACCGAATTCTCCTTATTGCCAAACATAGAGAATCTCAAGATCAAGAAGAATTTCTGGCAGTTGGGAGGCAGCAAGAGCTTCACCCGTTTGGTGGAATACCTCAAATTGGGTTACTGTAACCTGGACCCAACATACTACATCAAAGTTTCACTTTTCTTTGCCGCACTTTCGAGAATCAGCTTCATTGATGAAGACGAATTCTTGGACTTTAGTAGTCCGGACGATGCCAAATCGGTATTGATCAGTATATTTTGCAAGCAATTGAAAACATTGCGAACTATACCTGAAATCAAGTCCTGGCTGGACTGTTCTTTCCAGGTATACTATGCTTTCGATACAAACACGACAGAAAACTTGGAGGGAATCTTACACACCACTTTTTACAGCATTTTGGACAAGGTCGCTAAAACTACACTCATTCCTAGAGACGGTGCTAAGGTGACCCAAAAGGAAGTATGTGGAAGTATTGCTGAATACTTGCAGGAATTAACAGATGCTACTTTTTTTGTTGAGCTCAATTCTAATATCGTGAGCTTAGTGGTAAACAACGAAACTGAATTGACAATTTCTGACTTCAAGTTTGAGTCGTCTCCCAAGGAGGTGTTCAAATTCTACCTAGAGGTGCTTCTGGAAATGAAATCTTTACATGCTGCAGATAAACTAATTGCAGAAATTTTAACCAAGCTCGAGGAAGATTCTTCGTTGGACAATCCAAAATTGGCATTCAATTTCCTCTCCACATACCTCACTTTCAAGAAGGAATTGAGCCCAGAACTCGAGTCATTCTTTGAGTCTCTCCCGAGCTACATCACGGACGACTTTGTGGATCCGGTCGTTGAGTTATTTGTTGAGTTCTTGACGGTTTCGAAGGGAGCAGATACTGCGCAAACCGTAGACGACTTTTACTTGGCGCTTAGCAACATCAACTATCCTAGTATCGCAAAGGTTTTCTCAAGGATAGAAGCGCACTTGCACAACGAACGTTTACAGGATGTTACGAAGTACATCGCTGAGTTGTCCTTGAAGGACTCATTGCTGAGTGATGAAACCGACTTAGTCTTCAAATTCACTGCATCTTCAGAAATTCTTAAGAACTTGCTCGTCTCGGCTTCAAAATCTGAATCCAAAGCGTTGCAATTCATTATTGAAACGGACCCAGGAAGAACAGATGAGATTGAGAATAGCACGCATTTAAAAGCTATATTGGCAACCGCATTAAAACACCTCAGCCAAAGAAAGTGTTTGGAGTTTGCACAGAGCATTAAGTCATCAGATTTGCTCCAGGAGTCGATTTTGGAGTACATCCAAAACTCCTTTTACCAAACGGACTTTACCTTTGTCGCAGCGTTCTTGAAATCAAGACCGGACTTGTTGAAGGGAATCGTCACCTCACTTAGTAGTACGGTGAAGGAGTTCCACTCTCCTTCATTGGCACTTTCGAATCCGTTGGAGCAGAACATTTACTTGGCTCACAGTGGACTGGTAGCTGATGAATTAACAAGCTTGTACGTCACTTATGGTAAGTTTGTGAGCGACTTGTCGTCAGAAGTGCACCATGACAACATCTTATTGTTGGCCGCATACCTCAGTGAATACATTGACGACTACCTTTTCCTTCTGCCAAAGAAGTCCATTCTGAACCCAGAAGAAATCTTACACATCAAGGGAAATCTCAGCAAAAAGTTCATGAATACCGTCAAAGCAACAACCTTGGACTCTATTTTGGTGATTTTGAATGATGAATCAGAAGAGGAATCCTTGGTGAAAGAGTTGATTTCCATCATCCAAGTAAACAAAAATTTGCTGGGATACAGTGCAAGAGTTTTTAAACAAATTCTTGACTCTGTGTTCGATCAGACCTCTTTACAGGAATTTGAGAATGCTCCTATAAATTTCACCAAGTTGGCCAAGACTCCTCTTTTGTTGTCAACGTTTCTCCTCAGTGGAACTAAGTTTTTGACCAAGTCCAGCAAGTTTGACAGAATCCGCAACTTTGTTGCTGCTGAGATCTTGGGAGTAACCAAGCAGACTGATATTTTGAGCTTGGGATTGGAGTGGGTCACCTTGTGTGTCAACTTTTTCAATGTCGAAGAAGAGCATGAAGTCATTGCCGGACACAGATTGGCAATGGTCTTTAACCAATTCAACTCATGGTTGGAATCGGAAATTGCTTACGATTACGAATTCATCGACATGAGAGTTCAAATAACCAGGTTCATGCAGGGGTTGTTGTTGACCCAACCCAACTTGCCAGATAAAGCATTCAAGCTTGCAGTTCAACTCATCTCTGTCAACTTGAGCTACTGTCAGGTAGAACATACCAGGTACGATCTCAGGTTCTTCACAGTTAAGTTGATTAATACAGTCAACCGTATGTCGAGCCACGTTGCTATCGAAGCCTGGGAAGAATCCAAATTGGAAATCCTCGAAGAACTTTTGAACTTGATTCTTAGCGAAGAAATCCATACCATGGACTTGGAGGTTGACAACCAAGCAGTGGTACTTTGCCATGATCTCTTGGGACGCACATACTACTCATTGGACTTCCCAAACAAGCTTTTGAATGAGAAGATTGACAACTTTTACCGGTTGATTACCTACGATTTTATTCCCTTGCAGAGAAAAGCGGTTTCGACTTTGAGCAAGCTCATTCCTGTCAACCAACAAGACTTTGTAGTTGAATACCAATTACAGAAAACAGATGAAGATGGTGAAAAAGAGTACGAGGCTAAATTGCCTCCAGTATTGTTGAAGAATGTGAGCAATCCTGATCCCAGCGACATTGAGTCAGAATCCATTCACTCCGTTACTTCCTACTTGTGGAGTTGGTTGTTAATATTTTCTCATTTCGAAGACATAACGTTCGCTATTCGTTCTGAGTATATTAATCAACTCAAAGACTCGGGTGCTGTGGAAACCTTTTTAAAGTATGTGTTTGATCAAGTCGACGTTTCTGACAATAAGTTCTTGCAGAAGTTGACAGACGGTAAATTGGACAAGACTCTCAGCACGGACGAAATCTTGATCAAATCGTACACTGCGCAACGCGGCTGTCCTGGTGAAAGCATTGAGTTTGAGATGAAGTTCTTATTACTTCATTTGTACTACTTGTCATTCAGATACCTCGGCTCGATGATCCAACCATGGTTCAAGGATATTCGTGATCTCCAGTTGAAACAACAAATAGAGAAGTTCTCAATCAAGTTTGTTTCTCCATTGTTGATTTCCAAGTTATTGACTGAGGTTTCAGACGCGAAGCTTCAGGTGGAGGAAAAGAATGAAAATATGACAATAAAGGTGAACACGATCACTAATGAGATCAGATCTACCTATGTGATCGACGAGCATGTGATGGAGATGGTAATCAAGGTGCCTTTCAACTACCCTCTTGATAATGTTGTGGTGGATGGTCCATTGCGTCTCGGTGTTAAGGAGAATCAATGGAGAGCTTGGTTGTTGGCTTCGCAGCGTGTGATTTCTTTACGTAACGGTTCCATCATGGACGCCATTGAAGTTTTCAACAAGAACGTGAATCTTCACTTCTCGGGATTCGAAGAATGTGCAATTTGTTACTCCATCTTGCACCAAGATCTTTCTTTACCATCGAAGAACTGCCAAACATGTTCGAACAAGTTCCATGCTGCGTGTCTTTACAAGTGGTTCAAGAGTTCTGGAAGCAGTACCTGTCCACTCTGTCGTTCTGCTTTTAACTTCAGAAACAACAGAAGTGTTGGTGTAGCGTAGAAAGACTTTTCATATATGAGTGGACAAAGATTCAATTTATAGAGAAAATATATTATGGGATGCAATTTTTAGTTCAGGTATTATTCATTTCGTTACTTCATGATATAAAATGGTGGAACCACCTGTGGTTCCTCACTCTGAATCCGATATTCTTATAAGCTCATCTAGAAAATCGGTGCTCAGAGATGTTCTTGTTTCTATGTTTGAATCTTTCATGCTGTTTGGTAAATCAGCCTCACTTGATATCACATTGGATCTTCTTCTTGGTATTTTTAGTGCAGGCGATTCGTCTTCTCCAAGAACAACTGAAGAGTTAACACTATCAGCTTCACTTGAGAGGTGAATCTTCAATTTTCTTCTTTTTGGAGGCCGTATACGAGTTGGAGACTCATCTCTCACCAATTCTACTTCCAAATCCTCCTTGCTTCTCTCAATAAAGTCTGCCAAATTTGAAGAAGTAGCGTGTTCGAGTTTGGGTATGTTCTTGAGTCCTATCCTGCCACGCTCAATATCTTCTGATTCCGTTGTTCCTTTACTCAATAAAGAATCCAACGTCAGGTTTTGCCGTGATATCTTTTTCCTGGATGAACCACTTCCTGGTGTTTTTGCTCTGCTTGGTGAGCTGACCTTGGAAACATCAAAGAAGTTCAAGAGGTTTGTTGCTTGTGGATCGTATCTTTGTCTTTTTACTTTCAGAGGCAGTTTCATTCGTTTGGAATCTTCGTGCTGTTGTTCAAGCTCTGGATTCACGTATCGGAGGAGTTGTCGCGGAAGCCATACATATTGGGTTTCTTTTGAAGGGCTACTGGGACTGACATCCTTGAATATATCTTTAAAATGAGAGTGATCATACCGAACCATTAGACACTCAACTCCTCCTTTTTCTTTTTCTTGCTTATCTATCCTCAAGTATTCCAGGTGGAGCGAATAGTTGACTGGCGAAAGCAATTTAATGATCATTCGGTTGAGGGTCCAGTTGTATCTTTCGCTAATGTGTAAAGTAGCTATTGAGGTTCGTACCGATTCTGCTGGTATGAAGTTTTGGGAAGTTTCTGTTACAATCAGTTTTCCAATCACTCGAAACTCGTTCACTCTGCACAAGGAGTTGATTCTTGGATATTCGCCTGGTCCTTTCGTGAGGTCGGCATCACTGAATGTCAATTCTCCAGAACTGAATGATGAAGGTAGGAACTTGAAAAGCTGTGGGTGCACAAATGGATACTTGTAGAACAAACTATTGGAGCTGTCAAACTCAATTGCGTCTTCCAATGTCAATTTTCTTCCGCATATCTCTCTAGATCTTGTTTTGAGTTCCTTGCTCAATCTAGAGCTTAGAGATGCAAGGTTTTTCTTGAACAATGGGTCAAAGATAAGTGAGTTGACATCTGGTTCAAACAATCGGTTAAATTCTTTGGAGAAATCGGTTAGTCTTGCTCTAGTAGAAGGTAGCTTTGTTCCTTTAAAACTCTTTTTATGTGCTTCGCTCCCACTCAAGGCAATTCTCACAGCGTACTCAATTCCAACTCTCCAGATTCCAGTTGAATAATCTCCCCCGCACAAAATAGCCAAGAATATCAACCTCTGACTGCAAAGCCCGAGCTCCAGCTCAACTTTCCTTGCATCTATTGGGGTAACATAATAATAGTCCAGCCACGTCTCCCCAACTTCTTTCTCCTTGGAGAAGTTCCTCAACACTTTCGTTGCCCCAAATATGAGTGAATCAACGTCATCAGAAAGAACATAGTCGACTATTCCATACTGAGATAAATACGCGCATTGTGCTTCTGCTTCTGCTGGTGCTTGGAGCCATTGGATCTCGTTTCTAGCTATCTCTTTCTTCAACCCTGCAATGTCTATCTCCACTTCAGCACTTTCCTCGTAATACTCGTCTGGCTTTGCGCGTATGAAGCTGATATACATATCCATGAAATCGCCCTGTGGTTTAGAGGCTTCGTTTCTCAACTTCAAAGGTTTGAACTTGCCATCGAAAACAACAACATACGTGATATTTAATGAACTCAAGTAAAGTAACTTGGCCATGACATTGCGTACCGCGTACTTCAAATCATTCGACTTGAATATCAAAGTGTACGCGTCAATAGCTATACGCATGCTTCTTCCATTCTCCACCAAAAACCGTGTAGATAACTCATCAATGGTTACCCTCTGATCAAATGCAGGTTTCAATACTGTCCACAATCCAGTCACTCCCATGCTCCACTATCCTAGACCCTCACTCTTACTTATTGGCATGCTTTAAATTTCCAAAATTGGCTGCTACCAAAATTTCGTCAAGGCACATTCAAAGAATCCAAGACACGAAGAAAGGATGAGCCATTTAATGCTGCAGAATTCGAATCTGAATCTGGACGACTCTATGGACAGGGAACTGTCGCCATTTTATGTTGGGCAGCTCCTTTGTGGTGGTTTTCAAGGGACAACTGTAACTCCACAAGCTTACCATTTGATAGTTGAGCACCATGTATCTACGATGATATTGTCTCGCAAGAATGCTGTTTCTGTGGCCCAGGTCACCAAACTCATACGTGACTTGCAACGTATTGCTTACACCGAAGCTAACTATAAGTATCCCATCATGTTTGCAATTGATGAGGAAGGAGGTATGATGAATTCGCTTTTTGATCCTGACTGGTTGACGCAGTACCCCAGTGCTATGGGTCTTAGTGCGAGCAGGGACACCGACCTAATCTACGATATTTCGAAGGCAGTGGCCATGGAGTTGAAAGCAATCGGGTTCCTGATACTCTTAGGACCGGTATTGGACGTGGTAACCAAATTACTGCACCAATTGGTGAGTGTGCGTAGTTTTGGTACAACCATCGAGGATGTCACCAAGTACGGATCCATTTGCTGTAAGGGTTTCCAAGACGGAGGGCTTTTTACGATGGGGAAGCACTTTCCAGGTATAGGAAATGCTACTGTAGACTCGCTCTTGGAGCTTCCTATGATTGGCGACTCCTTGGAACAGATCAAGACTTTTAACGCAGTGCCGTTCTCAAACTTGTTGAAGGAAGGTCTCCTTGATGGTATCAGTGCCACCGGATGCGGTGTGCCCACCATCAGTCCCGACGAAACCCACGCATGTTTATCCCCGATCGTCGTCAACCAGTTGTTGCGGACTGAGATGGGTTTCGACGGAGTGGTTATCAGTGAGTGCTTGGAAATGGACGCACTATACCACTCAATAGGATTGGGACAGGGTGTGATCTTGGCCATCTCCGCAGGATGCGACTTGGTCATGGTATGCCACGACTTGTCTTTGCAGAACGAGGCCATCGACTCAATGAAAAAGGCACTTGCAAATGGGAATATCGACGAGGAATTGATATTGGCAAGCCTGGCAAGAATCGAAAAACTACAAGTGAGACTTCCTCTTTGGTCAACAATCTTTCCAGATGAAGACGAAACGAACTCCCACTCTTCCTCGATGGTGGACCCAGCCGACGACTCACAAATAAAATTGTTCAAAACAGAACACCCGGATCTCTGGGAAAAGCACCAAAAGTTGTCTGAGTTGGTGTACCAAAAGTCGATAACCTTGGTGCGAGACTACAACGATACGTTACCAATTTCCAAATACATCTCTGGGCCAAGCCAAGAGAAAGTCGACAACATTCTATTGCTCACTCCTTTGTTGAATCCAATCTACTCGAACCCTTCTCAAAAACAATTATACTCGGGAGAAGAAGTTTTCCAGAAGTTTGGCGACTTGCTTTCGGAAAAGTCTAGCGACGACAAACCATTCAACGTCTTGCATACTACCTACACAGCCAACGGATTAACTGCGCTCCACGAGTCACTTATCGAGAACTCAAAGGTGGTAATTGTTTTGACCTCAGAGGCAACAAGGAACATGTACCAGATTAGTATTGTCAAGTACGTGTCCATACTATGCGGAGCAAGTCCCAGCTCTTTCAGCAACAACGGGGCATTCACATACTCCCAGCTACAGAAGCCATTGGTAATAGTGGCGACGTCTTCTCCGTACGACTTTTTCTACAACAAGAGCATAGGAAGCGCCTACTTGTGCTGCTTTGACTACACAAACCACGTCTTAGCCAAGTTGGCCGGGGTGTTGATGGGTGAGTTTGAAGCTGAAGGCTGCATTCCAGGCGAAACCAAGTTCATAGGGAAACCAAAGAAGAAGCGTACGCACGACACACTTGAGCTTTCACCTCAGCAATCAAGAGCACGTCTAACAGCCCCAAAAAGAAGATGGTTAGTTGACGAGGTGGACTTGAATAGGGACTGGGCAGGAATCGTCAAGCTCTTAAAAAACAACACAACAGACTCAGACCTGATAGTCAGTGGGGGAGGCAACAGGTTGAACTACCAAAGCGAGTGCTTCTACAGGAAATTGTATGGGTTGCTCGCGTCAACATCCAAGACCCAAAAACACTTTGTGGTGAGGAACTCGTCCTTGAATATTATTTACGGAGTGGTTTTGACGTGGGTTGACGAGACAGTAGAAACTGACAAGACCGGTTCTATCATGTACTTGTTGGTTGATAAGTCCAAACGGACGCAAAGCATAGGTAAGAACTTGCATGCGCGTGCTATAAGGTACTTGACCAAGGAAAGAGGCTGCATAACATTGACTTTGGGTAGTTCATTTCCTTTAATTCTGTTCCCCGAGACCTCCAACTTCTTGTTGGCCGACAAGAAAACCAGGAGCGATAAGGTAGCCACCTTCATGCACAACGTCGGGTGGGACTTGCCTGAAAAGCTCCGCAAAAAGTACATTATGGTTCTCGATGACTTGGAGAACTGGCAAGTACCTAAGAAGATTTTCCGTGAGTTGATGATTGTGGGTGTGAGGTTTGATATTTGCAGTAGTTCAGAGAAGTTGATGACGTTGATCGAGAGGTACTCGGCCAAGGACGAGAACGAGACGCAGGCTGACACAGAGGACAAGGAACGCATCAAGAGCTTGTATACTGAAGCCATTAAGTACTTGGCTAGCTCGTCAAACTACGGAGCCAAAATCATCATTGCGCTCGAACCAACCAACCAGAGTGTGATAGGATCAATCGTGTTGTTCACCAACAAGTCGCAGCTTTCCAAATTCTATCCGTTTATCGATGACTGTGGACGGAACAGCAACACCTCCAGCTTGGACGATGTTTCCATGATTGGCGGGATCATCGGGCCTGTGATTGACCCACTGTACTCGAATTTGACAGAGATATTCAAGTATGGGTTGATTTGTAGCGGTATCACGTTCCTCAAGTCCAACCTTAATGATGGAGAAACACAAATGAACCAATGTGTGATGGTTGGAGTGAACGATGACAAGTCTATAAACGGAGTCAAGGATATTGGGTTCAAGCAGTGGAAGTATTATTATGATTACTATGATAAGAAGGGGAATGTTGCTGGGTTCTTGAAGTGATGAACGAATGGGTGTAATGGCTGGGGAAGAGACGTACCAGAGTTGTGATGAATTATATGATTATGTATATTACTCGAAATGTGAGATTAGTCAGTGAAGAAATCAGGAGGGAGAAATGTAGAGAGAGGTGTAGAGAGAAGTGTAGAGAGAGGCGTGGAGAGAGGCGTGGAGAGAGGCGTAGAGAGAGGAGAGGTAGGCAGTGTTGAAACGTGAGGTTTCTCCACCTATAATTTCAAGGCAATTTCAAGAAAAAGCTTGAAAATCACTTCAATTTGATGAAGCTTGATTGGTGAAGTAGTAGTAACCAAAAATAATGCTGCTCAAAGTACAAACTACGAGAAATATCCATGAATGAGGTTAATAGGAGTGGTGTGACCTCATACGAGCTCTTTTCAAGCCAAGCATAAATCATTCAACAATCTAACACTCTTGAGTACCGAAATGTGGGGTAGATCTGCGCCAGAAAAATCTGAGTCCACAAATTTTCATTGTGAACGGTACACCGGAGCATTTGATCGTCGTAGTCTAGAATATACACTCGAGTACTCGCAGAACACATCCGACCGGTAGTAGTTAAGAACATAACGCCATGTTCAATATTGAGCCTCGCCAATCTCGGTCGAAGAATAGAAAGCAGAAAATGATCAGTCTAGAGTGGCTGATTGGGGCTACCAATAGCTATGTTCAGACGATGTTTGAATAAACATAGAAGCTTCTGTGACAAGTGCTCAAGTACATTTAAATGTGTAAGTATCCCATCCAGACCCTTCCCTTTCGTTAATCAATTTGTTGATGTTAACCGAAATTTGCACCCAAAAAGCACCATCCCCTCTTGAACCACGTTGATACCCTCGCCCAGCCAAGCCACCTTCAGTCTACGTAACCCGTATGTTCAAATGATGTATTTTTACGCACTTGAACCTCTCCGACTTCCCCGAGTCCCTGAGACGTAGTCCCAATCTCTGGACCCGGTGGAAATAGGCACTACACTTCTGTCAGGTGTACTCCAATTGCTGCGAAGAATCGTCTCTCCAGAAAAACCAAATTAAAGTTTCTAGTACACAACCGGTAACATCAATGGTCTGTCTCACCAGTACTCATTTATCATCTCCTCTACACTATCTTTCTTTCTCTTTCTGACACACTCTCTTCCTCTACATCACATTTCTCAACCCTGTCAAGATCCACTGATAACGGCTGCAAACGGAGTCCCCCGTGATCATCCCAACATTCCCCCACGTCTCGAGCCCTCGGGGATGCTCAATCTCAATCCCAGTTTGTACCCAGATTTTCGACTCTATGAATTTTCACCCCACGGCCGATTACCCAAGCTCTGAACCAGCCCACTGCCGCAGGCCAAGTCTACGCCTACAATACAACGGCATCCACCCGACCTCAATAATCCAACGCGTGAATTAGTATCGTAGTCAATGAAACTAATTCCCTCATTTCGCTTGGCCGTGCTGTTGCTCTTTGTCTTGCTCTTTGTCTTGATAAAAATCACATTCTTGAGCGATTTAACCTGTCATGGATCCCCGTTTCACTTCTCGTTATTCGACTGTCTCCTTCTCCTCATCCTTCTCAGCCTCTCCACCACCAAACAAGCTTTGCTCGTACTGAAATAACCCGCTTCGTGTACCTCTTCTTGCTTCCGTTGCACCCAACATAACAGCTCGGCTGCTCATATTGCGGCACGGGTCTATTTGTCACCCTTATTATTGCGGCACGGGTATTTTCGATTTTCTGTCACACTACAGCTAATTAGGACCCCGGTCAAGTGGATCCCCCGGACAACGTAAAATGTCGGAAGGCGCGAAGCCGCGATTCTCCGGTAGGGTTTCCCCAGGTTTTTTGGAAGGTTCCCTTTCCCCGGGAAAAAGCCTCCCTTCAGCAGTGAAAAGGTGTATGCCAACGGTTGCTTTTGCTGGGGGATGAAAATTGGTATAAATAAGGCCCCAAATCCTCATAAATCTTGAGTGTTGCTTCTTCATTACAATACACATCATGACTCCTCCTAACGCAGTTGAATCTACTATTAACTTTAATGGTCACCCAACCATCAAGTCTACACAAGACCCTTTGGTGCAGCAATTATCCTTGGGCGAGGAGGTCAGCATCCGTCACAACGCTCCTCCTTCCACATTGTACGAGGACGGTTTGTTAGAAAAGGGAACCACTATTTCTTCTACCGGTGCCTTGTTGGCATACTCTGGTAAGAAGACTGGAAGATCTCCAAAGGACAAGAGAATTGTTGACGAGTCCACCTCCTCGCACAACATTTGGTGGGGACCAGTGAACAAGCAGGTTGACGAGTTGACCTGGAAGATTTCCAGATCGAGAGCGTTGGACTACTTGAGAACCAGAGAAAAGTTGTTTGTCGTTGATGCTTATGCCGGCTGGGACCCAAGATACAGAATCAAGGTGAGAATTATCTGTGCCAGAGCCTACCACGCTTTGTTCATGACCAACATGTTGATCAGACCAACCGAAAAAGAGTTGGCCAACTTTGGTGAGCCAGACTTTACCATCTACAATGCCGGTCAGTTCCCAGCAAACGTGCATACCAAGGGTATGACCTCGTCCACATCTGTTGAGATCAACTTTAAGGACATGGAGATGATCATCTTGGGTACCGAGTACGCAGGTGAGATGAAGAAGGGTATCTTCACTGTGATGTTCTACTTGATGCCTATCAAGCACCAGGTCTTGACCTTGCACTCGTCTTGTAACCAAGGTGATGAGAAGGGAGATGTCACTCTCTTCTTTGGACTTTCCGGTACCGGTAAGACCACTCTTTCTGCCGACCCAAACAGAAAGTTGATTGGAGATGATGAGCACTGTTGGTCCGACCAAGGTGTCTTCAACATCGAAGGTGGATGTTACGCCAAGTGTTTGGACTTGTCGCAGGAGAAGGAGCCAGAAATCTTCAACTCCATCAAGTTTGGTTCCATCTTGGAAAACGTTGTCTACGACCCATTGACCAAGATTGTCGACTACGAAAACTCCACCATCACCGAAAACACAAGATGTGCCTACCCCATCGACTTTATCCCATCTGCCAAGATCCCATGTTTGGCCGACACACACCCAACCAACATCATCTTGTTGACGTGTGACGCCAGTGGTGTCTTGCCTCCAGTCTCCAAGTTGACAAACGAACAAGTCATGTACCACTTTATCTCTGGTTACACCTCGAAGATGGCTGGTACCGAAGAGGGTGTCACCGAGCCACAAGCTACCTTCTCTGCTTGTTTCGGTCAACCATTCTTGGTCTTGCACCCAATGAAGTACGCCAAGCAGTTGAGTGACAAGATCTCGCAGCACAACGCCAACGCCTGGTTGTTGAATACCGGTTGGGTCGGCGCCTCTGCTGCCAGAGGCGGTAAGAGATGTTCCTTGAAGTACACCAGAGCTATCTTGGACGCTATCCACTCGGGTGAATTGAGCAAGGTCGAATACGAAACCTTCAACACCTTCAACTTGCATGTTCCAAAGTCGTGTCCTAACGTCCCATCCGAGATCTTGAACCCAACCAAGGCTTGGACTGAGGGTGTTGACTCGTTCAACAAGGAAATCAAGAGCTTGGCTGGTAAGTTTGCTGAAAACTTCAAGAAGTACTCCGACCAGGCTACTGCCGAAGTGCAAGCTGCAGGTCCAGATGTTTAGGTGGTGCATTATATCTTATTTATTCATATATTCGTTTTAAAATAATGTAGATGAACAAGCGAAGCGAGTGAAGAAGACTGAAAAACACTCAAGAGAGTCTGACGAGCGAAGCGAATGAAAAAGTTCTCGATAAGAACTATAGAATAGAACTCAAGGAGAGAATGAACCACTAGAGAGAATATGAAAAAATTGCTTGAGATTTGGAACAGAACAACTTACGAGTTATTAGGAGCATTACGAGTTCAGCAATAAAGTACTCACGAGTCGAATCTGGAAACATAATACCCCATAATCACCCTCATTCATACGAACTCAAACTTTTCGTACTTATCCTCACAACGAAACTCGTAATCTATTTTGCAGCAAATAAAAATAGACTTCACAAAGCGGTCACCAGTGTTCGAAGACAATCAAAGTGGAGAACTGTGGATTCTGAGAGAGGTACAAGGTGAAGGTGTTTACGAAATAATAAAAATCACGTTTAGGCGACACTGACGACAGTAGAGCAGTTTGGTAACTTTTCGTTCCAACGATCAACCAGTACAACTGATTATCATGTGAAATCAAAGATCTTCACTAAAGTGCTAGCGATGATCACGCGGATCAATAACCGATAAACCCACAATCCGACGGTTTGTCGCAGGACCCCAGCTTTTAGGTTTCAAAAGCCGAAACAAAAAAAGGAGGATTCAGACCACTATGCATCATGCTCGTAAAAAGCTTAATCTCCTCGTATAGTTTCATGGCCAATCGAAAATTATTCCAGCCAGCCGAACACAACAAAACCATCACGGCTGGATCCTCGCTACTGTTAGACGATACTTTTTGCCTGAACAAATCGTAGACCTGTCAAACGAGATGAGACGTCGGAAAAATTGACACATTTGTTCACTTGCACATCAAAAGGGCTGTGGGCATACTCATTAGTAATTGCTCCAAAATAATCCTTAAGGTTCAGCAAACAATAGGGGAACAAATTTAAAGTTTATTTTGCCCCCAGTGTCAAACTGTAGCCAGAGTTCAACACCAGATGACTTTTTCCGTAATTAGTGCTTCACCAGGCCCAATAGATCCTCGCTTAGAAGAAGAAGCGAGACAAAAATACCACAGGGGGTACAGGCAAAGTAAACTTTAATGTAAGCCACTTGCTCGCAGCACTCAGCCCCAACACTGGCTTTCCATCGATTTGGTAGCCCAATGCTCACTACCGAAGACTCCGCAAAGCTTACGTCTAATGGTGGCCGGCCACCCCCAATTCAAGAGCACTTACACTTCGGGCAGAATATTCCGTATCCTGCGTGCAATCACGCTTTACTCCAACTTGCATCCTTCAAGTATCAAAAGGAGAAAAATTTATAAAGGCTGGGAATCTCTCGAATCGTATTTTGGTGCGAGCCATGTATTTTGTTGAGAACTTGTTGAGTTGGTATGGTGTGCTAGCTGTGGCCTTAGCTGTATCCTGGAGTCTTCGTACCTATGCAACATACCGGTTGCACAAGCGACTTGGTGACAAGCCTCCGGTAAATGTTGAAAACGATGGTGCTTATGGTTTCAAGATCGCCAAACGGTTGGCCGTTGCAAACAAAGAAGGCACCATTATGGATCTTTTTGAAGAACGGTACCTGAACTCCAAGCTCCCCGAGTGCAAGACGTTCAAGTGTAAAGTGATGGGCTTGGACTTGTTCCAAACTGCCGATCCTGAAAACATCAAGGCTATGTTAGCAACCCAGTTTGAAGATTTTGGGTTGGGTCTTAGAAACAAGATGTTCTTCCCGTTCTTGGGAAATGGAATATTTACGCTTGACAACGAGCCTTGGAAACACTCTAGAGCCATGTTGCGTCCGCTGTTTATCCGTGAGAGAGTTGGCCAGTTACATCTGTTTGAGGACCACCTTCAATCGTTCTTCAAGCACGTCAGGAAGCATGAGGGAAAACCTTTTGATGTGCAAGAGCTCATCAGCAAGTTGTCCTTGGATTACGCTACCGAGTTTCTCTTTGACGAAAGCCTGGCTGCGTTGGATGACGGGAGTATTGAATACCACGTCAAAGACTCCTCTTCTCTCGCTTTAAAACACGACTTCGTAAAAGCATTCGACTTTAGCCAGTCGTACATGCTGAACAGATTGGTTGTGCAGAAGTTCTACTGGATCTACAACTCCAAAGAATTCCACGAAAACTGTTCCAGAGTAAAGAGTTTTGCGGACATGTATGTCGACCACGCCCTCAAGTTGTCTCAAGAAGAGTTGGCTACGAAGTCAGAGGACAACTATGTGTTTTTGTACGAATTGGTTAAAAGAACCAGAGACCCTGTTGTGATCAGAGATCAGTTACTAAACGTTTTAGTAGCAGGAAGAGATACCACTGCAGGATTGATGTCTTTTTCGCTCATGGAGCTCGCTCGTAACCCAGATATTTTACAGAAGCTCAAGGAAGAAATCAAGCTCAGCTTTGGAGATGAGCACGAGCAGATCACTTTTGAATCACTTAAAAGGTGCGAGTACTTGAAAGCTTTTTTGAATGAGGTTTTAAGGTTCCACCCTCCTATTCCAAAGAACGCAAGAGTAGCAGTGAGAGACACAACTTTACCCAGAGGTGGTGGTCCCGACGGAAAATCCCCAGTCTTGATTAGAGAAGGTCAGAACATCATTTACCTGGTATACTGTATGCACAGAGACGAAGCTAATTATGGGAAGGACGCAAACACTTTCAGACCCGAGAGATGGTTTGAGGAGACTTGCAAGCTGGTGGGCTGGGCCTACTTACCATTTAATGGAGGCCCACGTATCTGTTTGGGACAACAGTTTGTTCTTACCCAAGCTTCCTACCTTTTGGTGAGACTTTTACAGACGTTCGACAATATTGAGGGGTTGTCACCTGAGACCACGGTGCGTTTCGATGCACATTTGTCTATGCTGATACATGGAGGTGTAAACTTATCAATCTACTAATTACACTTATATACTAACAGTATAACATAAAACATGTTATGCGTAAATTCATGTCAACGAGGATGCGCTTTAAAGAATCCCTATTGTTAACACCGGTATGACATTCAACAAGTCTGAGAGGCAAGTATCTATACTAAGGTCTTTTAATGAAACCTCTATTGTAGAACAGCCAACTAAAACGTAGACGAATAGTGCAACCTCAAATGCAACCGTTTCACTCATATCTCAAAGAAATTTCTTGCATGGTTGCAAAATAGATTGCGAGTCATCGAATTTCACATTCATTAGGAATAGACAAGAAAACCATGTGAAAAAGGTGCTAGCCTATCTACGTGCAGATCACATTCAACACCAATCACTTCCAACCCCAGGACCCTCAATCGACCGTCCATCTCTAATTTATAATCAAGATGTAGAGAGGCTCCTCAGTTCTTGCAGAAACACAGCCAATAAACTACATTACGATCTGACATCGTGCCATCTCTCAGTCCAATCAGAGCATTTTTCTTTGAGCTTACATTTTCGTAGGCACAATAGCAATACCAGCAGATTCAATCATTCTTGATTATTTCGAAATTTCACATGCCCTATCAAAGTTTAATCACCAGCCTTGACAGAGTAACGTACGTTGAAGTTACCACCTCGGTGGGGTTTTGTTCCCCCCAACAAAAAGGTTAGGGGCATGTACATCTAACGATCTTGGATCATTAGACACCCAAAAGACAGCTCAGAGGATTGTTATAGTGGAAATCCCCGGTGAATGGAATATCATAAACAACATTCTGCCTCACCTAAACCCTAGTAATTCTTCTCGAAACTCCGCCACGGAACATAAAACAATCCATTAACCAGTATTAACCAGTATTAACCATAAAAGAACCACAACCATCATGTACCTGCAGCTTCGCTGGCTACCCAGAAACTCCGAAGACAACTCGTCCCAATCAGAAGATTCCAATTCTTCCTCTGATAATATAAGGCTGCTCCCTTACCCCCACTCTTTCCTTCCATTACTCCTCAATATTCCTGTCAATCCTCGTAACCGTCCCGAAGCCTGTGAAACAAGGGCAAAGAACGAAGTGCCTCAAAAAAGACGAAATCTATACCCCAGACAAGACTCGTCGAGTTCAACAAAGCCTAATCCAAGGCCTTTTAGGCCTTAGGGCGATCCCAGAAGCCAGATTACCGTCTTCAACTCTACTCAATTGCCCCATTTGGGTAAGTCCGTATTGTGCATAAATCAGAGACAGTCTGGAGTAAAAAAAGCACAACGATATCCGTTATTTACCCATGACATAACAATCATATGCACAACGAGAGCAGCAATACACTTGTGTTGTCCCCTCACTTGGCCAATAATGGTGGCTAAATTCGAGGATGGCAAAATAGTATATAAGGCTTGTTGATCCTGAGATGGAATCACCACACGTCACAATTAACAAGTATGTCGATTGTTGAAACAGTTCTCGAGACTGCGTTTGCCAAGTGGTATAACATTGTTGGTATTGCGTTGGTAGTATATGTACTTTCCAACTGGCTCAACACTAAGTACCTTCAGAAGAAGCTTGGAGCTTCTGAAATTGAGTGTGTGTTTTCCGATGGATGGTACGGTTTCAATGCATTCAGAACTTTGTTGAAGAAAAAGGACGAGGGTCTTGTGATCCAGTGGGGTGCTGACAGATACTACGAGTTCAAGGATGGTACCCGCAAGACTGCTCTTTTCTACTTGCTTGCCCAACCTGTCATCAACACCAAGGACCCAGAAAACATCAAGGCCGTCTTGGCCACTCAATTCAACGACTTTAGTCTTGGTTTCAGACACGGCCAGTTCTTCCCATTGCTCGGTGACGGTATTTTCACCTTGGACGGTGAAGGCTGGAAGCACTCTCGTGCCATGCTCAGACCACAATTTGCCAGAGAGCAAATTGGCCATGTCAAGCTCTTGGAACCTCACTTCCAGTTGTTTGCAAAGCACGTTGCTAAGGCCAAGGGCAAGAAATTCGACATTCAAGAATTGTTCTTCAGATTGACCGTTGACTACGCTACTGAGTTTTTGTTTGACCAGAGTGTCGGATCGTTGGATGACGGAACTGTCGAGTCTACCAGCCACACCCTGATCGACTATGACGGAAAGTCCAACTTCGCCGAATCCTTCAACTCCTCGCAGGCTTTCTTGGCCGTGAGAGCAATGCTGCAGAAGTTCTACTACCTTTTCAACTCCAAGAAATTCAAAGAGTCGAACTCGAAGGTCCACAAGTTTGCCGACACCTATGTCAACCTCGCCCTCAACTTGTCCGAAAGCGAATTGGAAGAGAAGTCCAAGGGTGGCTACGTCTTCTTGTACGAATTGGCCAAGCAGACCAGAAACCCAAAGATCATCAGAGACCAGTTGTTGAACATCTTGTTGGCCGGAAGAGACACCACCGCCGGTTTGCTCTCCTTTGCATTCCTTGAGTTATCCAGAAACCCAGAAATCGTAGCCAAGTTGAAGGAAGAAGTGTACAACAGATTCGGTGAGGGCGAAGAAGCCCGTGTCGATGAAATCACCTTCGAATCGCTCAAGAAGATGGAATACTTGAAGGCCTTTGTCAACGAAGTCCTCAGAATGTACCCATCGGTGCCTCTGAATTTTAGAGTCGCCACCAGAGACACCACCTTGCCCCGCGGTGGTGGTGTCGGCGGAACTGAACCAATCTTGGTCAGAAAGGGACAAAACGTCTTCTACTCCGTCTACGCTACACACAGAGACCCATCGCACTACGGTAAGGACGCCGAAGTCTTCAGACCAGAAAGATGGTTCGAGGAACTGACCAAAAAGTTGGGTTGGGCTTACTTGCCATTCAACGGTGGCCCACGTATCTGCTTGGGTCAACAATTTGCCTTGACTGAGGTTTCCTACGTCATTGCAAGAATGTTGCAAATCTTCCCTAACATCACCAACGATGGAACCATGGAATACCCACCTCGTTTGTGCGGTGACTTGACTGTCAGCTGCATGGGTGGTGTGAATATTTCAGTATATTAGAAAATTTGGGATAGGAATTAATTAAATGAAAGATTGAGAGATGTAGACCGAGAGGTGTAGACCTCGAGAACTCGATTCTCGAACGTTGGCTGCGAAAACGCATGTGGTGACCGTATGAACACCTGGCGACCAATATTTCATGTCACCGTTTTCAGGTCTGCATTGTTATTTGAGGAAGCATTCTGTTATCATGCGTTATTGTCATGTAAATTTATAGTAGTCTTGACAAGAATGCATATGATTAGGAAATCATCTGGGTATCCAGCGAGTATGTTAATCATGCTTGGGTTGGATATGAATCCTTAAAATTGAATTCTTTGCCAATTTGGTTTTAGGTCCATCCGCAGTTAACATGTCATCTTCTTACTGGACAAGATGGTCCTCGTCCTCTTCCTCCTCGTCCTTGTCTCTCCTGTCTATTCTCTCTCATCTCCATCATCTCCTGCCCATTACCTCCTCTCTATTATCTCTCCTTCAATCCTGATTCCGTAGTGCACACAATTTTTATTCTTAATTTTCACAAATTTTCGACTAACAACAACACTCAAGATGAGTTCCAATTCGCCCTTGAATTGGTCTAACATCATTCTATCTGAGTACTACAACCTCATCAAGCTAGCGGATGATGTCGATGTAGATTCATTGGACAAAATTGCGAACGATTTGACGCAGGTGTTGTGTGTTCCAGGCAGAAACGAGACCTCCAGAAACTCGTTGACCAACGCGAAGAAGGACTCCAATGATCCAGATTTCTCCATTGTGAAACTCCCCAATGGCGACGAGTGCACCGTAAACCAAGCCTTCATCGAGGATTGTTCGGTTTTGGCAAGCGAATTCGAGTTGGATGAGTTGGTGACGACAGAATTGTTGTACTTGTCTTCAGATACGCAATTCAAAACAGGAACCAGCTTACTTGACACAGGCAGAATAGTCTTTTACTCGAGATATCAATACATCCTTAACATCTTGGGTCACTTGGTCTCCACAAACAACTTGGACCTCATTCTTAAGAAGGACCCAAAGTTACAGACTGCCTTCTTCAACAACTTATTATCCAGTTTCGAGAAAATATACAGATTGCTAGCAATATTGAACGATCTCATCGACAAGCAAAACGTCACTAGCAATATCAATGACTTGACATTCATAAACGCAATAAATTACTCCAAGTCTCAGCTTTTCAGGTGCCATGACACCCTCAGTCAAGTCACTTTTGCACTTTTTGAAAACTACTCTCCAGTGTATGGAACTTTGGACAACTTTAAGAGGTTAATAGCACATATCAACAAGAACGTGACAGACGATGACATCTTGATTTTACACTACTTGCCTACACTTTTCAAGTTCTTGTCTGAGTTGCTACTGAACGACAACGATGCTTTGGTTGACACATTCCACAAACACCTTACGGATACATTGACTAAGGACCATAAAAAGGCTTTCCAAAACGATATGTTGGATCTCAAACTAACCTCTTTGAAGGGACCTGAAATTCTTGTGTACCTTGTTTTCTTTACATTCTTTACAACTTGGTGCAAGAAGTCCAACAGCAGAATCGAAAAGTACGACTTCAAGGCAGACATCCTTAACTATATTGAATTGTTGATTGACTACGAAGTGATGGAAAAGCTCTTATGCTATACCGCCGAAGGAAGCTCTGACAGCACCAAATTGTACTTTGACTGGAACAATTTGTACGACTTCAGATCATTATTACAAAAGTCATACCCAAGGTTAACAGCTACCAAGTTTGCACATCTGCAAGCTCCAGAACTAGCTCATATTGCCGCTAGTAAAGTGGGCCACGAAAACGTCAAACTCTTGCTTGATATGTCATCATATAAAGTCAGCCTGCAGTATACCGAAGACTTGTTAGCACCATTTTTCCACAGATTCTTCCATGACTTTATCACAAACTCTGCTCTTGTGTTAATCTCATTGCGAGACAGCGAGGAGGATTTCTTGTTATCGTCAATCAACAAAAAATCATTGGAGGATAGTGGAGACAGCGATTTCGACAACTCGAAACGATTAGATGAAGATGACGAAAAGAAGTCACAAACAACGAAGAGCAAGGACAACAACGGCGTGAACTTGGACGAGATAGCAACTAGATCCGACTTGGAAAGGTTCTACTTGGCTTTTGCATACACCTACAGTAATAGACCAGAAATTTGCTCTCTTTTCTGGAGCAGCGAGAGCTTTTCGTCTGACATAATGGGATTCTTCTCTTGGAGTTTGAATAACAACACATCGCCTTTGATTACAGCAACGTTCTGCTTGTTGCTTGGATCGTTGACTGCAGGAGGCGAAGAATCGTCTGAACGTATCTGGGAAATATTGGTAAACAATATCAACGACGCTTCGCCAAAGAAAACAGACTATTCAAAAATTTCAATCGACTCTATTATCGATTCGTTAAACTACTACATCAGCTCGTTGAATGAGAACTTCGAAGAAGACTTGAATGAGAGGATAAGGTTACAGCAAAAAAGACAAGAGTTCTTATTTTCAAATAACGACAAGACCGACCTGGCCAATAGTAATGACAGGATCGTTATTGAGTTGTCTGAAGATTCGATTGTTTTTATTTCTGGCTTCCTCCAGTTGGTTTCTTCCATACTAAAAAACCTATCTGGAAAGAACGATAGATCAGTTGAAATCAAGAGAATAGCATACAACAGATTCTATCCTATTATAATTGGATTCTTGAAGTTTGACAACTTGGTTACGGGAAGTGGAAACAACCTCTCCGTTGACATCAGCGTGAACAATCAAGGTAAACCTAAGTTAGTTGATTTACCAAACGTTTTGGTAGACCCAGAAAACAGAATCATTTTGGTGAACTTGGTTCTCAACTTTTTGAATGACTTGGCTCAGAACGACGACAACATCCAATTAAGATACGACATATGGAAAATCTTAGACACCTGGTTATACCAGAGTCTCCCCATCAACTCTTCTGGCTCTTCTGGGAAGGAAGAGAAAGAGTTGTTGTTGTTTCCCCAAAACAATAAGCCAAAATACTCTATCAAGCGCAGTTTGAGAATAAACCAAGGTTTCCTGGTAAACTTCACAGAGCTCTCTCAGGTTAGCAACTTTGTTGGACTAGTTTCCAATTTGTTGAAGCCTTTGAGCACAAACAACCAAGCATTTTCAAAGTATTCTTTGTTGTATCCTGCGGATCTCGGTGCTGGATACCGCAGCAACAACCAGATTGGTATCTGGCCGTATATTGAATACTTATTAATCGATGTATTTGGCAAAACCCAAAAAATGCCAAACGACGAGGACAGATTTAATATCCAATTGCAAATAGTTGAGCTCATCGAGACTTCCTTAACTCAAATAGACTGGAAGTTCCTTGTTCAAATTGCTCCGAATGTTTTCAACGACACTGTTGACTTCAATGGATTGTTGGAGCCAACCAGCCAGTTAGACTTTAATTTGTTTGTCAAATTACACCACTCAGTGGCAATATTATCATACTTATTTGATGAAAGAGCATACGAAGCGTTGTTTGGTATCATAAGCATAGGTAATGATTCTATCAACAGGAATGAATCTTTAGCCCCTATCGTTTCAAAGTCTTTGAAGATTGTGGAAAAGATCTTGTCTCTTCAAGACACATTCATCAGCTCCTTGTTGCCTATTTGCAAAGAAAGGAATACTCTGGAAAGCAAAACACCTGCTGGTTACAACACCAGTATGAGTTTGGCCTTGGCTACTCCAAGAACTGTGTTTGACAACATCTACCTTCCAAAGAGTATCGGCACTAAAGGCGTGTCAGACTTTTACGAGATCTTCTTGTTCAATTTGCCAGTTGTGTCGCACATTGCATTGTATATTGGAAACTCAGACCCTGAAATCGCTTGTCCTTCGATCAACATATTGAACAAGGTCAGTCAATCGAGCGTTTTCGTTGCGCAGAATATCAATTCGACTGGGTTGGTTTTGAAGAAGAACAGATTGTTAACTACGTTTGAAAGCATCAACGAGTCTGTTAAAATCAAGTTTGCTTTCATTGAACAATTCGAAAACCACGACCTGGACCTCGAGATCAAGTTTAAAATTCTTGAGTTTTTGAAAGACGACTTAACAACAAGAGCTAATGCTAAGGAACCGAAAGTTTCTCACTTTCTTCTTGGATACGAAATCAGAGGTGGCAATCTCCACATTTCTGCCTCAGACGAGAACACTCTTTTGAAAGCGTTATTGAGTACGTTAAATATAGGACTTGACTTGATCACCGAAATTGACTACAAGAATGGTAACACGCACTTGATTGATATTGGGCCTGCCAAATTGTCTGCCATGATTTTGGAGATTTTGGTCAAGTTGAGCCAAGGTGCTCTCAGTTCTGTAATCACTTTGAACTACTTGAGGGATTACGATAACTTGTTTGAAAAGCTTATCACCTACCAGCCTAAGATTGATGTCAACAGTTTATGGAGTGGAAACGAGTTTGACGGTAATTTACAAGAAGCCACGGGAAACCAATTTATTGAGAACTATACTAGCATCCAAACGTTCTTTGCGTTCATCAGCCAGAGAAATCTCATATTGCAGTACTTGTCATTAGAGTTCCACAACATCACGTCCACCTCGAAGAAAGACTACTACGTCAAGTTATTATTGAACAACAATGAGTTTTTGGACGGCTCACCTAAGATCTTGAACTTCTTGGACATTCTCAATTTCAATTTCAGCAACTTTGAAGTTCACAAATATGAGCACTTCAACCAAAAGTACAACTTGCATTTCATTTTGGACCATGTCAAGAACTTGGAGACTCAGTCGTTGGACTTTAAGGTTTTGGAAGGTATGATCAAACTCGTTTGCCAAAATTCGAAGGCGTTTACCAAGGAGGAAAAGCTTGCGTTATCGAACGACTTGATATACGAAGGCAACAAGATCAGAGAGTTTGTGACCAAGTTTTTGGTTTCTACCAACTTACGTGAAATACAGTTGGAATGCTTACACTCTTGGTGTCAGCTCATTGAGATTTTGATAACAGACAGAAGTATTGACTCCAAGTATTTCATTTTGGAGGTTCTTCAAGTGATTTTGCCAAAAATCAATGACTACTTGGAGTCTGACATTTCATTCTCAGGTGAGTTGATTTCTTTGGGAGTCTTGTTGTTTGATTTGTACGACCAAGAAATCTTGATGGAAAGTCAAAGCGAAGACTTTGTTTTGGGCATCCAACGTTTGATACCGTTCTTCAAGACGTGTATAACAGGTATTTTGAACTCAAACTCGACGCCATCGTTGAGGTCTGATTTGTATGTGTTGGCCAACAAGTTCTTGCTTAAAGTGTACGGTAACAAACCGTTGGTTGATGAGGCCACAAGCATTCTTTCTTCGGTGGATAAGAAGTTGATTGAGGTGGTGTGCAATGACTCCATTTATTCCGAAGGGTCTTCGAGAATCACTTCCATCTTGTTGTTGGAGTCGTTGGTTCATTTGTCATCTACTAAAAAAGAGAACTTTGCTTTGGACTTGTTGGTGAAGAACAACTCGCTTTTGTTGTTGGTCAGATCGATAAAGAGAACCGACGAGATGATACAAATTTGTTCTGGCGAAACAGCTGGGATCAGCTTGGAGTCGTTGTTGTACGAGTTGACTGCTTTCAAGGCTACGCTCTACTTCCTCGTGAGAGTCGCGCAATCCAAGGCAGGATCCTTACAGTTGATTCAGTGTGAGTTGTTCTCGATCTTGAAGAGCTCGAACTTCTTGAAGATCAATCCTGATTTGGGCTTAAACTTGAGAATCGAGGAAACATCCGACTTCAAGAGCATCAGAATTCAACTTATGTTGGACACGCCATTGGCCTTGAACGACATCACCAACGACAAGAACCTCAATGACGAAAACAACATTTCGTACTTTGAGTTCTTGGTGCCGATCTTCCAGTTGATAACCACGTTGGTGTTGTCGATGGGACCAAGCTACAAGCCTAGCATCATACAAGCTAAGGACTTGATGCAGAGCTTGAACTCTTTAATTGTTGGTATCATGAAAAGAGATGTGTTGCTTGAGAACAATCAGATCAGTAAGAAGTTCTACAACGAGAAGAGCTATTCTTATGTTGGGTTAAAGGAGATGGTAAAGTTGTTCACGTTGTTAGACTCGTTGGTGAGTTATGAGAAGGAATGATGTATAGAACACGATTAATGATGATTAGAGAATAGTTTATGGAGAACTTGTAGGAGAGAAGACGATTGTCTACACAGATGCAACGATACTGTACATGAGCGAGCGAAGCGAGTCATTTTCTGGGATACCTCCCCAACAAGCTTCCAATGGACAAAAAACGATACAGCTAACAATCAATCGCTTCGATCACCCTTGCAAGTCCATGGCAGATCGATTCTCACACGACCTGCCAATATCAGAAATATCAAAAAAAAACTTCAAGAGCAAGAAACAGAAAATGACAGAGGTAGCATCATTGCCCGTGCCCACATTGGATTCGATCAAAACAGACCCTTCCGTGTTCTTGAGCAATATAATTGGCAGTTCCGTGATTGTCAAGTTGAACAACGGACTACAATACTCTGGAAACTTGCAAAGTATAGATGGGTTCATGAACATTGTATTAGATGAAGGCAAGGAACTAGTTGGGGAAAAGGTCGGAAGGAATTATGGGGATGTTTTCATCAGAGGAAACAACGGTATGTACACATTTTGCATTAACTCGAGGGTTCAATTCTAACGAAAACAGTGTTGTATATTAGCAAAGCATGATGTGTGTATTTTAATGAAGTCTTGTATCACAGATGATAACGTAAGAACTTATGTAAGATTGGTTTTGTAGTGGCAAGAACTGGCCAATCAGAAGACGCCAAAGCTTTAAAAGTCGGATTGGTCGTGCACTCTGAATTTTTGTTAGCGAATGAAAAAAGTGGAAGAAAACAAAATTCAAAGGCTTCAAGATATCGATAACCATGTCATTCGTCATTAGAAGACAATTGTCTACTTTGATTCCACCAAAGATTGCTTCTGCCAAGGTATGTTATAGAGTGGAGAAACCTGTATCGATTTAGATTGTTGATGGAGGTTGGTTGAGGAGGAGGGGAAAGAGGAGGGAGTGAAGAAGATGCTGAAGAGGAGGAAGAGGAGGAAGAGGAGGAAGGTGAAGAACAGGAAGAATAAATAAAGAGAGAATTAAACAGCGAATGAAGAATGAAACTCGGGTAACTCGAAATCTTAAAGTGTTGGATCAAAGCTACTTGTCATTCACAACCCAATATCGCAACATCCTCATTTACAATGAATCGATAACCATGCACGTTTGAATACTAACAAATACAGAACATCGGATCCAACCCAAACGCCAAAAGAATGGCTGAGGTTGTTTCTTTCTACAAGAAGTTGCCAACTGGCCCAGCACCAGCTGCCAAGGCACCAACCACTCCATGGGGAAAGTACAAGGCTGCATACTTTGACGGTGAGAACGCCTCCGGTAAGCCATTGATCCACTTGGCTGTTGCTATCATCCTCTTTGGATACACCTTGGAGTACAACTCGCACTTGAAGCACCACAAGGATCACTAGATCAGTAGGTATGATTGAATAGATGATAAGTCATATGTATGAATTGTAGAAGGGATGAGTTAAGACTCAGGATATTTGGTGAACGAGAGTTTCTACACAGCGATATGAGTGTCATATCCGAATGCGTGATGACATTCGTGGGCATTTAAATTTGTATACTTGCAATACAATAGGTTGTTTGAAGTATTGGTTGAAATTAGTGTAAAGAGTTATTCAAGGTGATCTAACCAGACTGCCACGAATATCTCTTACGTGAAGTAGGAGATTTGGTGAGCAGTATGGTGAACTAAATATCGCTTCTGTGAAATTAGAGATTTGGTGAGGTATGATGAACCATCTAGTGGTCTTAGGATTAGTATTATCAAGAATGTCAACATCAAATATCTCATCACTGAGTGATGGGGTCAAGACAATTATGACTACACTTCCAAAAACTTTGTCATAACCATACTAGAAACCATTAGTAGAACATCAGAGTATTTTCGTAGAGGATAATTCGATAATTCAAGTGATATCTTTCAATCAGTTTACCTCAGTTTATCGCACAATGAGACTACCACAACAATTGGACCATTTCAGCACATCCAGAGTCAAGTAAACAGCATCCAGAGTAAAGTAAACAACCAAATCGCTCAAATTATTGCACAGACCTCCCCACCACATCCATTAAACTTTAACCTTCTATTGTTAAAATTTGACTCTTAACGTATTATATTAGAATCTTCTCTGAAGCCCGTTCACAACGTAATATCCTCAAGAAACCAAACTGCCCAAGTCACACCCACATCTCACACCAGTCCAAACAACCCAATCCACTCATCACTCTCGTGCGACTCTCGTGCTGCTCGGCTAAAACCCCTCCAGAAAACATACTCCCCTGACACTCTCCACAATTGACCTTTGTCTAGTGCTAAGCTTCCTGCTATTGTCCTATTGTCTTGATTTCTTTTCTCTATGGTTGCCCAGCCACTACTTGCTCATTATTGACACCCATCCTATCGCCCTCTTCTAACAATTGCTATGTACCTGCTCATTTGCACCCAACACACTGTTTACTTCTTCTCTACCAAACAATCATAACCAGCACCACACAATTGCACTATCCGCTTCAGCCTATTGCACAATTGCACTTTCTGAGCCTTCTCCTACTCACCCTACACTCGTTCCGCATCTCACCATATTCCTCTGCTTGTCCATGGCTTCGCAATGTCAAGCACGTCAAAACAATCCTCTCGTTAAAATTCGTCTCTGCCCCTGAGACGCATCTCGCTCCCTTTGTTTTGGTTCGGCTACAGACTGATGAACTGAATCCGCTGGATTGTGTGAGGATCTGGCTCCCACTGGCTATACTAACCTCTACCCATTTTCACACTACTCATGGCGGTTCCATCTTTATACTGTTCACTTCCTCTATTCCGTTCTTACTGTTCTCTAATTTACTCCACAAAATATCTCCACAAAATGTGCTTTACCGGTTACTTTCTTGCAAGCATTTTAATTTTCCACTAATATTCCCACTAATTTTTCTCTGCTCTACCAATCCTCACTATTCCCCCATCTCCTACCAATCCCTACTACCAACCCTCACTCTCACCAAGCCTCCCACCACACCCAACACAATACCTCACAACACAAAGCTCTCCCAATTGACCTCCTTCACATAGACTACGCCGCATATCAACCTCACACAATCCCTATCCAATCCCTGGCCTTCCTCTCCCATTATTATTGTTGGTTATATTTAGACTGGTCCCTTGCTTCAAAGCCTTCCCCATTAATTTTTCATCCAGCTTATCAATGCTCTACATCATAATATTCCTAATACGATATGATACCAAGTGATGTCACAGTACCTCTACCCATACGCCTCTTCGCTTCATCCAATCACCCATACTACTCATCTCGCCACTTCTCCCCAATCACAGTCACACTTGTTCCCACTTCTTCTCGCTCCATATCTTTTGTCGATAATTCTTCTCCAGTTCTCTAATCTACGCACCAAACTTCAAGCTGTACCCTTCACCACTCCATTCGCATATACTTAGCATATACTTCACATATACTTCACATATACCTCGCCTATACAGTTCTCTTACATGTGTCATATATACACCCCACTACCTCCTCCCCCATACCTCTCCCATACCTCGAACTCCCTCACTCACTCCATCTCGATCAAAGTCTCGTCTGTTTTGAACAGCGCTCAAAAAAAGGAGAAAAAAAACACCCACTCAAAATAAATAAGCAACACTTAATAACCCAGCACGTTTATACCCATATATCACGATGGAGTCGAGCAATCTCGATCCGCGGAGGATTCAGGCGCGGAGAGAGAAGGATAAATTAGATGAATTGCCCAGTTTGGACCCTACAGACCCCCAGGATGCCTTAAATAGAGAGTATGCTTCCTACGGCAATGGCAAGCTGTCGCCCTACTACGGGTCGCCAGCCGAACCAGCCACTCCCAGAATGTTGAGGAGTGTCAGTGGCACTTTGAAGGGCAGTGGCAACAGCAGCGGCAACAGCTTGGGCTCGGGCGAGCGCGCAAAGCGCGCCCTGCTGTATAGAGGCTCGAGACCAGCAAGCGTCTCGGTGGGTGGCAGCGGCAGCGCAGGCATCGCTGCCGCTACAAGCGTATCCACTACCACCAATGCACAGCAGCCATCTCTGTACGCTCCCTCTGGTAACGTCCCAACTTTGGCCACCATCAATACGTCAGTCCCATCCACCCCTGCCTCTGACCATTCAAGAAGTACGTCCAACACAAATAGCAGTGCGCAGCAACAAAGCCAACACCACCACCATCACCATCATCATCATCATTCTGCCAGCGCTGCAGCACCCAACTCGCCCACGGCGTTGACCCCTGCTGCTGCTGCTGCTATCGCAACCCCAGCGCAAGCACCATCAAGCCATAGTAGCCACATGCATTCAGGAAACCACAAGGGACACACACACTCCAGCTCCGGAGGACACCACGCAAGCACACCCGGCTCAGCGGCGCAATCCAGCGTCCACCGGTCAGCAACCCAGAACCACCAAAGCCTGCCTGCCAACTCAGGCACAGCTGGAGCTCCCAAGCCCGCCGCAGGCACCAGCAGCGCCAGCGGCACCGCCGCCACCAACGGAAAGCTTCTTCCACCAGCAGCACTCGCATCCAAGAAGAACGACGCACAGCAATTTCACCGTAACTCGCTTGGCGACTGGACATTTGTCAAGACAATTGGCGCAGGCTCTATGGGTAAAGTCAAGCTTGCCGAACACAACACGACCCACGAGCTCTGCGCGATCAAAATCATCATCATGGCACTGAAAGTGTACCAGCGCACACACGCAAACGACCCACCACCATCGTCGCGCGACGACGCAAGGGCCCGCGAAGAAGAGTACTTGAAGGAAGTGGAGCGCGACAAGAGAACGATCCGCGAAGCTGCATTGGGAAGACTCCTATTCCACCCTTTTATCTGTAGATTGTACGAAATGGTGCCCATGACAAGCCACTACTATATGCTTTTCGAGCACGTTGAAGGCTCGCAGATGTTGGACTACATTGTATCGCATGGTTTGTTGAAGGAGCGCGCAGCACGTAAGTTTGCACGCGGAATCTGCTCGGCGTTGGAGTACTGTCACAAGAACAATGTTGTGCACCGTGATTTGAAGATTGAAAACATCATGATCAACCAGAAGGGAGACGTCAAGTTGATTGACTTTGGTTTGCTGAACCTCTATGCGCCTAACAAGCTCTTGGACACGTACTGTGGTTCTCTCTACTTTGCTGCTCCTGAGTTGTTGTGTGCGACTCCCTATGTTGGGCCAGAAGTCGACATCTGGTCGTTTGGTGTCGTGTTGTATGTGTTGGTGTGCGGTAAGGTGCCGTTTGACGATGCACTGATCAAGAACTTGCACGAAAAGATCAAGTTGGGTGCAGTGGAATACCCACCTTTCCTCAGCAAGGAGTGTGTTTCATTATTGGCGAGAATGTTGGTCGTCAACCCACTGGAGAGAGCATCCTTGTATGAAGTGAGCAACCACCCATGGATGAACAAGGGCTACGAGTATCGCTCACTGCTGTACGTGCCTAAGAGAGTGCCATTGCTGTTGCCATTGAACCCAGAGATCATCAAGACCATCTCGCTGTTTGACTTTGGGCTGGTGCAAGACATTACTGAAGAGATGACTGCTATGTTGAGCAGTGTCGAGTACCAGTGCAGCGTGGACAACTGGTACAAGGTAACCGAGCTGGGCCGCGAGTACGCACTGGACCCCAGTCTGAGTGTGTTACCGGACCCAACTGGAGGCTACCACCCGTTGATCCTGTTGTACTTTTTGGTTGAAGAGATGAGAAAGAGAAAGAAGGCCAAGGCAGAAGCATTGAAGAGATCGGCCGCCGCCGCCGCAGAGGCTCAGGCTGGAGCACTTCCGGGAACTGCACAGGCTGTAGAGGTGAAGAATGTCAAGGCCAACGAGGTTACCACGCTGGCTCCACCGTCAAGTCTTCCTCAAACAACACCTTCAAGAATCTCGAGAAGTCAATCGCAGAAGCAACCAAGGCCTGCGCAACCACAGATACAGACACAACTACAAGCAGAAAAAGAAGCAAGAGCAGCCGCAGAGGCAGAAGCTCAGGCACAAGCTCAGGCACAAGCAAGAGCACAAACAGCCCAGAAGACACCACAGAACCAACAGACCTACCAATCTACCAGTTTCCAACTGCCAAACCGCCCAACACCCCCACCAAAGCCACAGTCTCCAGCATCGTACAAGGAAAAGCTTCCAGAAGAGGAGGATTTGCCGCTCTTGACCGTTCCTCAACAAGCGCACACTGCACAAAAGCATACGGATGTAGAAGACGAGAGTAGACTTGTTCCAACAAGTCCTATTGCTACTGCTCCTGTCGACACACTCGATCCCTACACCAAACCGAGCAGCAGCACAAGCAACAGTGGAGCTGGTTTCAACTCTCTTTTCCGTCGTTTGTCGAAGAAGTCTCACGACCCGTCGCACCAGCAAGCGCAGGTCTCGCCGGTTCGCGCCACGTCACCGCTTCCAAAGGTCATACTTCCAGAATCACCTATCACATCAAAGGGCACGTCTTCCTTCGACCCCATGGTTCGCCGTGGTGTCAGTATGAAGGTTACAGCAAGAGAGAAGTCGCTGTCGTCACGTGTTAACTTGAACGAGTCGCCCAAGAAGGACACTGTGAAGTTGAATGTTGAGAAGCGAGCACACCACCGTTCGCTGCTGACGTCGGGCAAGGTGCATGGTTTCATTCCAGTCGAGTACTTGCCACCTTTGCCCAACTTGGCTGCTGCACAGGGCTCTTCCATTAGCGGAAACGCCAGCACCACGAGCAGCGGAACGGCCATCAGCAACACCGCTGCGACCACCACGAGCAGCAACAGTGGTGCCACGACCTTGCGTCCTCCTGGCGGCGG
This sequence comes from Kodamaea neixiangensis, assembly GCA_030565385.1. NCBI lineage: Eukaryota > Fungi > Ascomycota > Pichiomycetes > Serinales > Debaryomycetaceae > Kodamaea > Kodamaea neixiangensis. The sequence continues at coordinate 89,687 of JAJMBT010000035.1, forward strand.
CCGCAAGTTGCACCCAACTGCGCGCGCCAAGTCTGTTGGCGGGCACATTCGCAAGAACTCGTTCCGCCACACACAAAACTCGGACGAGCTTATCGATATCGCATACCAGCCCCAGCTTTCGGAAGATGAGATTATTGAGCAGTTCAAACGCGCCAAGCCCAACAGCATGCCCTCGATCGAGCACTGCAAGACTTGGTTCCTCAAGGGTTTCTTCTCTGTGCAGACTACGTCAACAAAGCCTTTGCCCGTGATCCGGTACAACATCATCAACGTGTTGACCAAGTTTGGTGTGCAGTTCCAGGAGGTCAAGGGAGGGTTTGTGTGTCTGCATGTAGCATCACTTCAGACGGAGCTGCAGGTGACCATCAAGGACGGCGAGGACGATGTGTTGAGCGAGTACACCAAGCACGACGACGAGACAAGCGAAGAAAGAAGGTTGTACGGCGACGCGTTCAAGTCCACGCTGGGCTCAGACATGTTTGTTCCAAACAACAGCACGCCGGAGCCTGAAAAGGGACCTAGTAGGCAGCCGCTGTTGCAGTTGAACACCCAGATGTTGCTGCCAAACACACCAAAGACACACAGGCTGCTGAACCTGCTTGGACACAGGCGCAAGTTCCTGATTGGCACGGTGCGCAAAAAGAGCGAGTCCGGCAACTTGTTGCCTCCAAACACACCGGCGACTGCCAAGGTCAAGCAATGGGAAGAAGAAGAAGAAAAGGAGGAATACGACTCTGTCGACTCGCTCAACGGCTTGGTCCAGGGAAGCGACATGTTGGTGGACAGGGTGCAGAAGAGAGAGAGACTGCCGTTGAAGTTTGAGATTTATATTGTCAAGGTTCCATTTATTGGATTGTACGGTGTGCAATTTAAGAAACTTTTAGGAAACACGTGGAACTATAAGACATTGGCCGGTCAGATATTGACTGAAATGAATTTATAAGCGATCCATAGCTTAAACTCTGACGAGTGACTTGGGTAAAGGAACAACTTGACGACTCCCACCGGGTGGAGCAATTAGAGGTGGCGTTATATTGAGATTATAATCATTGAGTAAGGTGTATGTAGATTAGATTCAAATGAAGTGTCATTTGGAATTGAATGTAGTGGGGTGTAGGAATGTTGAAGAACGCACGTCTGTTCTTCGTGCCAAACTTAATAGCTTTTACATTTAGGTTAAGTTACATTACTTATACAAAATCTAAAACTGCAAGCATGGTACATAATAAACCATTAAACAATGTTTATTGGTAGTGAGGAACTCTATCTGCCGAAGGAGGTTGTTGGGGCTGAGGAATTGTTGCCGGTGGAGCCTCACTTTTAAATTCTTGTCCATTGGGTGATTGAATAGGGAAAACATTAAAAGTCTGTGGAGCAACAGGTTCCTGGATAGGAATGTGGCCATTTGTCTCTGTGTCGGCTGGTGGCTCAGTTGGTGGCACGATTTCACCATTCGATAATCCATTGACATGCTGAGTTTCTGTGGTTTGACCATTTTCAAGTAGTTTCCTCTGCTGCAAACGCTCTTCTCTCAGTAGCCCATTTGTATACACATTCACCACCTCGACGGTGTTCCTCAAGTTTCTTCGTCTTTCCATTCTCTTTTCTGCTGCAAGTCTCAACTCGAACTCTTCTTGTTCTTTCAACTTGGCGACTTCCTCCTGTCTCTTTTGTTCTTTGGCTTCCAAACGTGAAGATCTCTTTCTTGTAGCCAACAAGCTTTCCAACTGGATTTCCTTTCTCTTGTTTGTTATGAACTTTCTCTTTTTGGTTTCTCCCGTGAATATCGATTCGACTATTGGGTTTTTAGTCAATGCTGAGGTTATCGTCTTGAATTTCGTGGCCTTTTTCCCGCTGATTGTCCCCAAGTACTCGTTCAACTCGTATATATTCTTGGACAACAAGTTGAACTTGATGTCCGAGCGTATGTCGAACGGTTCTGGACCGTAGAATGCGTCTGGGTCTTCCGGTGCCAATTTGCGCTTCTTGGGTACACTCAAACTGCCAAACGAAACCGTGCGTTTGTATAGCCTGCTGTTTTCAAACAACAAAAGGTAGTCGTCTCTGGTGGTTGCATTTGCGGTGGATGATGTAACTTCGCTCACTATAGGCGTGATTCGAAGTTGGTTGAATGATAAACTATTTTTGTCCACCCAGTCACGGAACTTGTTGGTGCTGGAGATGTAGGAGATGAGGATTTTCAACACTTCAAACTTGCCACTCAAGTCAAGCTGATCAAACAAGATCTGGTTCTCACTATGGATTTTAGTCTCACCTTCTTCGTCTTCTTCCTCCACTCCTCCAAGAGGCGTGTCAACCCCGAACCACAATCTGAATATGGGTTCAAAGTTGTTCAAGGACGAGAGTTTGGACTGTTGCACGGCCAGGATCAACGCTAATCGCAACTTGGCCGCAAAAGTCTCTGCTCCGTGGTCTCCACCATCATCGTAGTTCAACATATGGCTCCCAATCGAAGGAAAGAAGTTCAACAATTCCAACTCAAATATGTCCACGTCAAAGTATTCTGTCTGGAGTTTAATGAAGCCGCGGTAATGGTAGATCCAGTTGATGACATACACGTAGTTGTATTCTGTTCTAACTTCTGAGAGTGCCTGGGACTCAGGTGCGCCCGCAATATGGTTGGCGAGTACAACCGGTTGGAGTTTGCGCAAGCTGGTGGTCTGGTCGGCTGACCCAATAGTAAGCGTATCGCATGGGTGTACAGATGCTGCTGCTGGCACGGCCACAGCGTTCAGCTTCTTGGAGACCATTCTTGTATGTTTTTTTGATTTTTCACTCGAACAAATCTGATAAGACGTGTAGAGAAGACGGATCATTCATGGAGGATTAAGGTAGTCTGAAGGCCCTGTGTGTCTGATGTCATTCATGGCACTTGAACTGTCTGGTTGCTTGTTGCTTGTTAAATCTATAAAAAGCCTGTTTTCATTCCAAAGTATCAGGAGGTGAAGGAGATACTTGCGATACTTGATAAAGAAAGATCAGGATGCTGTTTCACTCAATTGCATCGACTTTTAGTCATGGTTCTGTAATGTTCAGGCTGTTCATCCAATTCGTTTTTGTAGAGATTCATCGACATAAATATCCAGAATGTACGCATGAAGAGGACACCCCTACGTCGAACAAGAGAATGGTAAACGGAGTCATCGGGGTTAAAAATACTCATGGGTGTCTCGAGGCACATATTCATGAAAGTTCATCAAGTTCTCTCCAGTGTCAGCTCTTTCCTTTACCAGACCATTGAATTAGTAGTGATTTATTTGAATCTATGGAGTTCACAATTAATTAAATCTATGCATTCACAAATTGGATCCAAGGCAACGGTTTCTGGTTGCAACAATTATCACAGGAACAACAGAAAATGTACATTATACTACAGTCAGTACCAAGTACGACCCAACTACGGACGGATGATCCTAGTTACCATGCACTGTGGTGACAGCATACCTGTCCGTTTGGTAGTGCCGGACGATGCACCCGCAGGTGGCGGTTCCCTGCTTCCAATTGTAGACATTCCAGAGTTGGTTCTTCACAGGCCTCTGATTCTTTGGCTTTATTAGGCCATTCTAGTCTGTTTGGTCGTTATTATTTGGGCCTTGTCTATTTTATCTAGCAGTGGCATTATGTGCGTAGGTACACATGTACAGAATTGCCCGAGACTTACAACACGTATCGTACGAACATACCCAACATATTCTTGCCACTTATCTGGCGGTTCTGAAACTTCCTCCTCTCACAATCTCAACCCGATTCTCAACGCGATCTATTGCTGCTGAAGAACCTTATTGTTTCGCCTTTGTTTAATTTTTGCAGCCACGGTTATCTTGAGAATTAGACAGGGAACAGATATGAGTTGTGAGGTACGACCCAGGTGCGGTCCAGCTCCCACTGTTGTGCACTGATCGACTTGTTGATCTAGATTAATCTAACTAATATGACATCAGTAGCTGGTAATCATCAGAATTATTATCAAGTGTACCCCCACCCTTGTTCGTCACATTTGCAATACCAAGTCGCATAAGTTGTGTTTCTTCTGTTGTTCGCCGTACTGGAATTCCTTTTGGAGATTGTTGGATTATCAGTAGGATGAGCCGTTCACAAGGTGGGTATCTTCTGTCTCTTTCCAAATTCTCTTGCCACACCTGCTATCTTGTGTCTGCAAGAATACATTCTCCTTTTCACTCCGTTTCACTTCCTCTTTCTGTCTTTCATGCTCGGAATATTCCATACCAATTAAACTTTCCTACAAATCAGATTGGCAGTAGCATCAGCATCTCTGGCATCAACAACACCGCCAACACCACCAACACCTGCACCTCCTACATCTCCACCTCTAACACCTCCACCATCATGTACCAAAAAATTACTCCCCTCCCCTACTTCCTTCATTCCGGCTACTCCACTCACTAGCCAAATTCCATAGCTTCCCAAACCTTCAATCTAAAACTTGAGGCATTTGTATCTCTTCCGCTTGGCGCTTCCGTTCCCTCCACCACCTCTGGCTCCACTACAAACCATGTCCAGTCCCTTTATTTTTCAAAAATACTGCCAATACCTTAATGCTGTGCATCGTCTATTGTTTTCCGATTCAATGTGAGTGCCCCTGAATCAAAGTTGCATTCACAGTAGTTGTTTATTCTGCATCTTCTGGTACTACTTTGGTTTCTCCTTCCTCTCCTCTCCTTCCTCTCCTCTCCTTCGAATGACCATTGCCCTATGACTCTTAACCTAGACTAGACGAAGAACCATACGAAATCTACGTATGCCCGATGCCTCTTACCCCGTTTGCAGTTTTGAATTCGCGATATCGAGGGCAGGGCTCCAGTCACCAGGTGTTATTTTATCGGTACCGTGTTTTAAGGCGGCCACGCGAAGCAATGGCTCGTAATAAGAACGTTGTAGAGCTTGCAGTGATGGCCTGAGTGGGAATCGGCCTTGTCTATTTTTGAACGAGTCAAGTCAATGCATCGGGAAGGGAGGGGGAGGGGGGTGTTCCGCTTCTCACGTAAAGAGAGTGACTATTATGTACTGGCCCTGGTTTTAGCTTTGGGGTTGTTATGAGAAATGGGTCCAGGTTGCTTCTAGCCAAACCTTATTAGAACCCTTCTTTCTTCTCCTTGCCTACAACTTTCCACAATAAATAATGAATATACATATTAACCAGAACTAAATCATAAATCGTCACATAATAATACATCAGTCAAGCTTGAGCTGCTCAAAGTTAAGATGATCCGTAACTCCAGCAGCCTCCAACCTCTTTTTCAACGCCTCGTTGCTGTTCTTAATCAAGCAGATCTCATTGCTGATCCTGATCAACGCACTGTGCTTGGACAAGTTGGGCAATCCTTCCTTGTTGACTCTAGCACGTTTGGTTTTCTTCTGCGTCTCTTGTGATTCAGGTGGCAAGTTGTTGAATGCTTCAATGTCGATGATCAACCGGAGACATCTCTCGTATGCAAGCTTACACATCTGCCTTCTTCTTTGTTCAGAGTGTGAGTGGTTGAGTCTCTTCTGCTCCAACGACAAAAGCGGCTTGGTCGAAGACTTTCTTCTCTTCTTTGGTGCTTGCTGTGCTTCTTCTGATATACTTCTCTTGTCTTCTCCTCTTTGCATAGTGTACAGTGCCTCCCTCGACTCCACGGGGGTGGGCAATTGGTTGGTGGGTGAGTTGGTTTCCCCATTCAAGAACGGCTTCAAGTGTGGGTAGCTGAATGCTTCTGTGAGTTCCTTCTTCAAGGTCTCATGCTCGTTTTTGTTGGGCACAGAATGGCTCTTGGTAGCGTTCGTTGCGTTCGTTGCTACGCCATTGTTGTTCTTGTATGGTGCCATGTTGGGGAACGTCTTCATCGTGTACAAGTCAAAGATCTCGTTGAACTCGCTGCCTTGGTTTCTTTGCGCAAGGTTGTTGCGGTTGTAAAACTGTAACGGGTTCAGGTTGGTGTTGTTGGTTAAGTTGTCCAAGAACTCTTCCAACTGGTTTGATTCCGTGTTGGAAAAGAACTTGTCAAAGTCGTCGTCAGCTTCTTTTGACTTGGTTGGCGCTGCTGTTGTTGCTGCTGCTGCTGCTGCTCCTGCTGCTCCTGCTGGGATGCTTGTAGCTGCTGCTGTTGTTGGAGACCTGTCTTGCACGTCATTTTGTGATCTGTTTGCTTCGTCATCATTGAAGGAGTAGTTTTCATTCTGAGCATTCATGTTCATCGACGAAGCAAAGATCTGTGCACGATCGTAGCTGTACGCATCGTTGGCTGTGGCAGGCTTGTTCAAGTTGAAGGTAAAGTTGGTGTTGCCAGGGAAATGAGAAAAGTCCCCGTGCTGCTTCAACTGTTGAAGGTGCTGGTCACGAAGATACATCTGCTGCGACTGTTGCTGCTGCTGCTGCAAAGATGTCATGTATTGCAGGTTTAACTGCTGGACCTTGTCCAACTCGACCGACTGGCCCTGGTCTGGCTGTAAAGTGGTGTACATAGAATAAGCTTGTTCGAAATCCATGTCTGCTGAGAGCATATCAAGGAAATCTGCTTCCTGTTGCTCGGGCTTCTGGGGGGGAGGAATCTGATGCGCTAGCTGTTCCTGATGGGGTCGTTGTTCCTGTAAAGAATAAACCTCCTGGTGCTCACTTCTCTTGCGTTCTCGTTCCTTGAGTAAACTTACCAAACTATCGCTGGATCCGATCTTATACTGCTGCTGAACAACCACAGGCGAACTACTCAGACTGGAAATATCTAGTAGATTGTTGGACATCCTAAAAATTTCACTCGAATTGCGGACAGTTGGCCACCCTTAAATATACCCGTTGCTTCTAATCAAGTACCCCAGAAACTAAATATTCAGTGTTCACTTTTTTTTTTTTTAAGCTTTCCCTATTGTTTTCTGTGTCCGTAAATGAGGGATGTAAGAAGAGGAGTTAGAGCCTAAAAGGGGTATAAGTTTTTTTGAAATGAGTGGTAATAATACGACACAATATGCACAAATAACCTTTCCCGCAACTTGCATATTTGCATCGACAGCAATAAACGTTTCCCCTCAGTAGTTATGCAGAAGACCCGTTCGACCTGGGAGAAGTGCATCCGTACACCAGTAGTACAAGGCCAAATGTGCTGTTATCCATGCCTCGGTTTACTTTGTGGGGTGTTCCTACGTGGAAAAGATGTAACCAGTGAAGCGAGCGAGTCTTCAGGGACGTCATTTGATTGTACGTAGTGGTACGGTAGACCTTGCTATCAGGCTCTACCTGGCTCTATCAGGCTCTATCCGACCCTATCAGGCTCTCATTTGCATGTTGACTCTCGGTGTTCGAGAGGTTCAATAACAAAAGACTCTGTTATTGCTGCGGCTTAACAATAGTATACAAACAAGTCCGAGCATAGTTACGAGTCGTTCCGAAGTATCCCCAGAATGAGCGATCCGAGCCTTTTTCCTTTTGCAGTAGTCTTGGGTGTAGACATGGGGGGAGATTCCAGTCCTGATTGCCAACCGTAAGTGTAGAAGTTATTAACGGAGATGTAGTCGTGTCACTGGAGCGAACAACGAATCTTCGACAAGTTGAGGTTAGAGCTTTAGTTGTTCTGTTTTGTGTTCGCTCAATGCTGCATATCTTTAGATGACGAGCTGGTTATCTCCAAGACGCTCCGAAGTTTCAAGTAGTCCTATGGTATTCAGGAAGCGCAATGCTTGGACTGTCTTGCTTAATGTCTTGAGAATGATTGTCTAAGAAAATATCTGACCAAACACCAAGCTACCATCACATTCTATCGGCGTGGCCATACTCAAGCATGTAACGCTTGGATTTCGGGGACGTACAAAACTGCGGTGGCCACTGATGGAGAACCGTTGGATTTCTGTCAACAGGAGGTGGCATTTCATTAGGCAAATGCTGTATGGTGGTCTTTCAATTGTGTTAACATTGCAGGACGTCATCAATTAAGATGAAAGGCTGATTGCGTAGAAATCAGCATTGACTTGTTTATTCTGGTCATACTAGAAGTTACTACACCAGAATACCAAGGCACAGAGATAGATACCAGAGAAAGATACCAGAGAAAGACACCAGAGAAAGATACCAGAGATAGTCACCAGAGACAGATTCCAGAGAAAGATATCAAAGAAAGACACCAGAGAAAGACACCAGAGAAAGACAGAATACATACTGGATTATAGGAGTACTATAACTGCCTTCCAAGGCCCATACCGGTTGGCTGCAAAATATTTTTTACTACCGCCCAACGAGCTCAAGATACCTCGTTAAACGACACTAGTAACGTTCACCAACGATTCATCAGACAAACCCCCAGCCGTTGGGCAGCAAGCTCTACATCTCGCTCGTGTCCTTAATCAGTGCTCGTTAATAACAAGCAATTCTGAAGCTGTACTCCATGACCTTGCCCGCATCTTGCATAATTACAACCAAACACCCCTCAGTATATGGAAACAAAGGGCGTTGCCCTGAGTGCGTCTAATATTTTCCAGTCTGTTTTACGTCTTGCAATACTCCCCTTTGTGACTCCGAAAAGTGTCCCGCAATGAACTCCGATGTCCGTCGATCCGATGAGTTCCCAACCCATACCTCGGTCAATTCTGTGGGGTACCATACCAATAGATCTCTCAATTTTTTTTAAGGTCGTCCTTTATCGAATCAGGAAGTGGGTATTGTAGGTGCGGTCATGGACCTTCCCCAGGAGGGCCCCAGAATTTGGCCCCAGAATTGGCCCCTGATTTGCAGGGCTGGATTAGGAAGACTGGTTACTGGTTGGCTATTTTTGCACCCATGGAAAGACCAAAAAATTGCGAAGTGTCTGTTACAGACCAAGGAAATAGGCCACACACAAGGCATTCGCTCTATCTACTGCCTTGTCTATTGAAACATTCTCCCTCATTATTGTAAGTTATCATTACTTCACCAGAACACCCTAAAATGTCCTACTGTCTCCGGTGGGCCTCCACTTCTGACTCCGCCCTAGATCCCATGGAATTCGCCTGCCAGTGGCTTGTTACCGGCACCCTTACTTATTCTTAGCATCCGCTTTCCTCCAGCCTTTGCGCAAAATCTTGAGTGCTTGGTTGCGCTGGGAATGGCTTACCCCAACATTCAGCGACTCAACTCGTAAACCATACCTTGCTGGTAGGTTTATGGCCTGATAGTCGTAACCTTTACTCCGATTGCTTCGTAAGAAAACGATATGCCATCTAACGCCATCGTTTTAAATTGCTCCTTTTATTGGGACCTGCTCAGAGTCGCCATGTTTTTCGTTTGCATCCCTAGCCACCTTCCGCTAGCTGCTTCGGTACTTTTCACCTATTGTCCCAACTTTAGTCTGTTTCACGTTGGAATGATTTCACATGCTGTGTCCTTTTAGGATGAGGATTCCTTACTGGGGTGTGGCGTCCTTTAGTGCACGATCGAATGCTCCAAAACGCTCCTAATGCTCTATTCCCTCCTTGGGACTTGCTATCTGCCCAGGGTTCGAGGTTGTAAATTACTTGCTTTCTGCAACGCAAAGTAGTGAGGCGAGACACTGGACTCCGTCCTTGCACCACCCCTACCCTTTGGGTCCGGGCCAAGGTGTGAGTCAATGGTTGCTGGGGTGAATTTTGAACTGAGATGGATCCTTGTCTTCTTCAGGAAATGCACAGCCTAATATCGATGCTTCAACAAGGCATAATTCTGAACCCTAACAATTGTCCTTCGCTGTATTGTAGTGGGGCCATCTAAATTGGGACGTAATTGGTTACAGCTACTTATTGTTGAAAAATGACATGAATAGACGAGTTATGAGAACGTTACTGGCCGGGGCATTTAACGATACTCCTGGTGCTGGTAGAGATCCGCCTTCTCAACATCCTCTCATCTTCAATCGCTCTGAGGTCTGGCACACATCTCGTTAATTTTGGGTGCAAATTTGCCGAATAATCTTCTCTCCAGTGCTTAATCTTGGGCATTGTACTATTTTTTGAGTATTATGCAAGGATCGGGACTCTTTGTCTTCTATCACATTAGCGAGACTGGTAATGAGTCCGTTTAGCCTGATCTTGGCAGGGCTTTCTAACACCGTGTCTTTGAACGCATTATGGACTATCTTCTGGGTGTAGCATTGTACTGCCAATACCTTGGCGTACTGATAAGAGAATCTTCCCATACCAAGCTGCACTATTTTAATGTTTGAACACGATTGGAGTGAAATTTGAAATTTGAATGAACTGGAATTCATCGGTGGACCTCTCTAATGTTTCGTCTGAGGCTTCGTCAAGGATTAATGCACACGAATGGTCTAATGGTTCCTTCTTAATGTTATGTCGGTTCTCAAAGATGAATATTGGTTCACGTGATTCAAAATTCAACACCAATGCAACAACTAGTCAAAGTCCTTGAATCATGCTTGCCAAAGGAGAAGAAATTCAAGGTCTTCTACGTCCAGGCTAAACCAATCTACGTCAAGCCGTTGATCAACAAGCCAAAAAGCAAAGAATCAATCAAAGTAAGGCATTTTTTCAGTCTTATTGATGCTGAATCGTCCTTGGTGCTTCTAGGTATAGAGATATTGGTGTACCTTGTTGTGGATGAATCGGTAGACCAGTACATATTCGTTTCCAAATGCGATACAGTCGGCTCTACAAAACTTGCCTTTAAAGTCGCAGACGTCATACAAGGTCTTGTCAAGTGGTTGGTGTCCTTTGATGTCCACAGGTACAACTTGAAAAAGCCAAAGGTGACTGACAACGAGAGCGAGAAACTTCAACTGGACACACCCAAGTCTTACAACATCCAAGAAAAATCAAACGCATCATCTCTTCTAAAACTCAGTGCTAAGTTGGAAGAACCAGAGTTCTACAAGAACTTACCATACTACAACACTTCAGTCAAGCGCACCAAGTCGAGCGACAAGAACACTTTGGAGCTCCCATTGACCCAAAACATTCACATATGTCTCTTTGCAAAGGCCGCACAGCAGTACTTGTTCCCCAAGTCATTCAAAAACCAACATAAACACGTAGTTGGAGGCGCTGTTTTGTTGAAATGGTGGTTGAAAGTGTTGGATAATGCTTTGGAAAGCGAGTGGGAACGCAAATTGATCATTCCGGGCGCAGAGAAGGCACTGATGCAAACATTTCTCAAACCCTTAAAGAAGAACTGGTCGGTGGGACACATATTCTCCACGGAAAAAGCCATCAATACAGTCCCTTTATTCCCAGATGACCCCAAAGGAAGGTTCCTAGAGCATTTGGTGGTGGAAGATAGATATCAGAACATGGATAATCTGCAATTCTTCACTGAGTTGGGTATAAGACAGGAGTTTAGATTGGGGGATGTCGTTGGACTCATTGGCTGCACTTTGCACAACCAGTCCACTGAACCAAATCCCCACGATGACTTCGAATTCAACGTTTTGACGGTAGCTGAATACAAACAGTTGATGGGCATAATTAAAAACGAGAACTTTTCCATTGCAAATGACATAGTTTCTTTGGTTGACGTCAAAATACCTGGATTTTTTGAGAGGAACAACTTGGACAATGAGTATGTTGAGGTTACTGGGAAGAAAGAGAGAGAAAAGGAGGTTTGTGCTGCTGTGGTTGTCAACACTTTGGGTGTGAAGAGGAAGAAGAATGTGTCCGATTTGAATCACTTGGTCAAAAGACGGGAAGGATAAATATTCATATTGAACAGCAAAGGAGAGATGAATAAAATTAGACTTTATGATTTGAAGAGTATCTTCGTGAACTCTTCTCTGTACTTATCTCTTTTTCATTCTTTATCTCAATCTTTATCAATTACTGCAAAAAATCACCCAAGTCCTATATTATTCTCAAAGCATCAGAAGAATCAGTACAGATCTTCACATGAAATAGTCTAAATAGCGTTGGCCCACTTCACTCTCTTCACTCCCGGAACATCGATACTGTCCATCCCAGCCACCCACATTGTTAGACTTAAACGCAGGATCAAAAAAAAATCAATAATCCCAACAACGCTCCAGATCGAATAGAAACACTGCTATCAACGTTGCTTATCTAGATTGATTTTAGCTCATATCTGATCTGAAACATCAAGCATCTCCCAAACACCTTCTCCAAAGATCCATCTCCACAGCTTCGTTATCACGACAGGTGAACGTTGCTCTACAATTGCTTTCATGACCATGACAACCCAAGATGATCTGACATCAACAGGAGGCCCACTATCTCCTTCTGTGTTTGTTGGACCCAAGGCCAGGCCCAGTGTTTCACTGACGGAATTCCCAACGTCGTCTCCTGTTCAAAGGCAGAGTTCCTATGATCCAGATGCCCCACGTCCTCCAGAGCACCTATCTGAGTTCTTTTCTTTCATGAACAGCAAACCCAACATACCCACGTCACCGTCAACAGAGTTTCCTCCAGTGACTGACTTTGGAGATCGCAAGAACTTCAACAGACAGCCGTCTTTAAACACCTTCACGTCATTTTCTCCTTCGGTTCTAGACTTGACTAGCATTGTAACGTCCAAAGACTTTCAGTCGAATATCGAAACATACTCGAGGTTGATTGAGAAGGCTGCAAACTTACGGCAAAGCTTGCTCAGTGTATCCAATGCGGCGAACGAGTTTGGCCAGGCCTTGGAGGATAGTATTAATGAATGTCCCAAGGTGAACAACTCAAAAGCAGTTTGCGATGGTCTTATCAACGCAGGCGGGCTTCAATATATGATTGGTAGCAACCAACAAATCTTAAGCAGACTCATTTCCACGAGCTTCGAGGAACCTCTCAAGGAGCAACTCGCGAAATTACAGGAGGAATATCACGTCAGCTACGGATTCTACCAACAGGAGGTGAAACAAAAGTCAAAACAACTCAGACTTAAGGAATTGGAGAATATAAAACTCTCCAAGCAAAAGACGAGGAACTTGAACACCTACAAGAACAACTTGCTTAATTTGACAAACCAATTGGACGAAATAGATCGGTTGAAATACGACTACTATCACGAGATCAACTCAATGATCGAGCGCTTCAATCAAGAGCATTTGCTTCTAAGGACTGGATCCTTAGTGCGTGCACAGTTGGAAATATTTGAAGGAATAGCTAAAAAGGGATGGTCTGGGGGTGGATTGGACGAATTGTTGGCAATCTCCCCTGATTTGTTCGAAGTCAATTATGAAGATAACCTGGATTACAATGGAACGATTGAAAACACTTTGGATAAAAGTTCTTCAATGGCAACCTTAAAGCAGCCTAGTGCAACAAATGACGCGGGTACCGCGTCAATCGCATCATCTAATGCTGACCCAGAAGAAGCTACCGACGAAGATGCCACATTTCAAGCTGTCCCTAGAACCCCAGTAAACCCGGGAAAAGCTGATAAGCTGACAGAGCCGACTCCCAGAAGGGCAAGATTATCAACTGCTGGAACTACGGAAGGCGTCTTGTCGAAAATCGGACCTACTCTCAGTAACTTTATACGAACGTCGCTGGAAACTGCTATAACAAGCCCAGACGAACTGTTCTCATTACCAGTGGTGAATAATTCCAACTCGCTATTGAGCATCAAAAATAAGAACTCAGAGCATGATACGTCCCCAGAATCAGAAGAACTAGGAAGCAGAGATATTCTAGAGGGACTCAATGATTAACGTTAATGGTCTCTCAAGTTGCGTTTATTGTTAAGTATTTTATGCAGTAAAATGTACTCATTTAGAAAAGCTCTTCATAGGTCTCAACCCCCACTTCAGAAGCATGGCAATGTCTTCATCCCAGCCGTTGCACATCGTTGTAAGCATTTTCTCGCCGGTGAAAATAGCGTTGCACCCACTCATAAAGCAAATGAACTGTTCGTGATCTTTCATGGTATATCTTCCGGCAGCAAGTCTAATGATTGATTTTGGCATGATTAATCTGGCAGTGGCAATCGTCTTAATGATTTGATCAAATTGCAACTTCTTTGTTGCAGGAGCGGTTTCAAGCTCTGCAGCCATAGGCGTACCCTTGATAGGCACGAGTCTATTGATTGGTAGCGACTCAGGATGGTTTTCCATGTTTGATAACGTGTATAGAAAGGAAACATGATCCTCCAGTGTTTCTCCCAACCCCAAAATACCACCAGTACACACACTAATACCAGCATTATGAACATTATCGATAGTCTGGAGCCTGTCGTCAAAAGTTCTGGTGGAAATAACACTTGGGTAATGTTCTCTAGAGGTGTCGATATTATGGTTGTACGCAGTCAAGCCTGCGTCTGCCAAAACCTTTGCTTGATCTTTGTCAATCATACCCAAAGTCACACAAGTCTCCATACCCAACTCGTCATTGATCCTTGAAACCATGGTTGCAATTTTCTTGAGACCGGATTTGCGGCCATTCATGTCTCTCCACGCAGCACCCATGCAAAAACGAGTTGACCCGTTCTTCTTTGCGAGAACTGCCTTTTCCATTACCTCGTCCACACTAATCAACTTTTCAGCCTTCAAGCCTGTGTCGTATCTTGAAGACTGCGCACAGTATTTGCAGTCTTCGGAACATCCTCCTGTCTTCACAGACAAGAGAGTGCACAACTGCACTTCCTCTGGGTTGTGGTGCTTTCTGTGCTGCAATTGAGCCAGGTGAACCAACTCCATCAATGGAGTGTTGTATATCTCACGGATCTGGTCCTTGGTCCAGGTGTTTATTGGTGTTTCCAAGCTCAAGGCCAATTTCAAAGGAGACTGGTTGCGAATCTGAATCGGCTCAACATTGGTTGCAATGTTAAAGGTAACACCCGGCTCAACGCTGGTTGAGACAAAGGTTGACAATAATCTGCGACCAGGAGTAATGATTCTTTTGAAAGTTAAGCTCATTTTAAGAGTTGAGAGAAAAAGAAGATCTAAATTTATTCATAATTTATACTGATTACATTTTGCCCATGCATGATTCGCACATAAATTAGAATGAACAAAGTGGAGACTACAATGACATTCGGGGCGTAACTTCTACCATGTTACCAGTTAGTTACTTCTTTGCTACTGCAATAAGAAGATCTACCAGCTGTGCTGAAGGTGTCGCGGGCTGGGCTCCTGCCAAGTTGCACCCAAAGCGTTGATACAATGTGACTCCTAGTCATTTTTTGCACGTTGACTCCACATGACTCAAATTTTGTGAGCCATCGACTCAACAAAATTCACTCCCCTCCAATTGGAATACATTGATTTCATTCGTCTGATAAGTGTTGGACAATGTGTAGATTTGTCCTAGAATACAGAATACGTCAGAGCAGGTACTTGACTGTGATTCTGCTCTTGTGACGTATTTGACCGATTTCTGTTAGTATATTCTGCTGGACTAGTTCTACCTACTCTACTTTAGCTCTACCTTCAACTTTTTACGCCGTTCCACCGAGTTCCTACCTTTATCACCTCAGGTGTTACAGTCTAAATGATAGCAGTTGAAAAGCAGAGCCTAAAAATGGCTGCAAATGATACAGAACAATTTCTTACACCAATTTGAACCAGTATACCCATAGTCATTGAGATCAGCAGACAAGGAAAAATTAGTTAACCTTCAACTGATCTTCAGAACTCCGTTAAAAAGCCATATGTTAGACCATTTCCATACGAGGTACTTCAGAGGAGTGGTACAGTCGTGTACAGCAATCCAAGTGTTTTCTAGATTGCTTCAAGCACATACAATAATGGCGAGATTCTCAGTATGCAAAATGCAAGCGCACTGTTTAAACCACCATGATCCTTAGCTCAAAATCACCTAGGGCGTACGAAAGCGGAAATTCATTTTATTCTCAGCAAACTTCTCATCTAATCAAACCATTCTTGTTTGCTAACTTCTACAACTCCGACACGTCTTGGCCCATGCCAAATTTGCAGCCATCACTTGGTTCAGATCTCTAAAAAGTTTCCAAACAAATTAACAACTTACGCTCAATGTTATAATTACTTCTTCGTATTAAATTAAACCGAATTACTCCTTAACTATACTTGTGGCTTGATAACCTCGAAACGGTCAACGTATCGTGATCCTCCCACCCTTGATTTCAAGAATTTCCTGAACAAATTTAAGGAATATTCTTTGAAGAATAGAATATCATTCGCATTTCAATTGTATCCCCAATGTCTACTGTCAAACAGGTTCAATTCACTGGTGCTTCCCAGCCAAATAACTTCCTGAGGGTTGTTGAATCACCGTTGCACCCTATTTCGAAGAATCAAATTTTAATTAAAGCTGTAGCATTCGCTGCCAACCCCACAGATTGGAAACACAGTGCTTTTGGTTGGAGCAACAAGGACGCTATTGTTGGTAGTGATGCAAGTGGAGTTGTTTCTCAGGTGGGTGCTAATGTGACTGGTTTTAAGGTTGGTGATGTAGTGTCCACTACCTTACGTGGGGGTTTTCTGAGCACCAGGGGAGCTTTTTCGGAGTACGTCATCGCTGACCCTGCAGGTACTATCAAGTACTCGGGTCAGATTTCTGAACTGAGGGTGTTGGCTGAAGGGACGACCGTTGCAAGTGGTGATATTGACTCGTTTGAGGCTGCTGCGGCTGAAACGTTGAGTTTGGCTACAGTGGGGTGCGCTGCATTCTGGTTGCAGTTGGATGCAACCGTAGCCAATACTTCCCATTATGTTCTTGTTTGGGGTGGAGCTACCGCCACAGGTATAGCTGCGATCCAAGTCTTCAAGTTGATCTACGGTTTGAAGGTTATAGCTGTTGCTCTGTCTAAAAATGCTGACTTCTTGAGGACGATTGGTGCTGACCATGTGTTTGATTACAAATCTCCACTGGTGAGTGAGGATATCAAGAGTGTCGCTGGTGCTAAAGTGCCATATGCCTTTGATACAGTTTCTACTCCACACACTCTTCAGGCGATCTACGAGGCTACCAGAGGTACATCGACTGTTCACATCAACTCTGTTGGAAACCCAGACTTGAACGCAATCAAGGGCAAAGACCCAAAGAGAAACGTTACAGCATCCTTTGCGATTGTCTACAACATCAACGGAGAAGATGCTCAATTTCCCGGTGTTCTGGTTCCACCTGCTCCCGGTTTACTTGACTTTCACATGAACTTCTGGGTTAGGCTTTTGCCAAAGTACTTGGATCAGATTAAGACCCCCAACTTGATTGTTTTAAGGCATGGGTTGGAGTCTGCTAATGAGGCTCTTACCTTGCTCTTTGAAAACAAGGTTTCAGCGGGGAAGGTTGTATTCAGGATTTGAGAATGTATGAATTATGGAGATGTAGTGTATTCTATCTTTTTGCACCCATTGCAAATAAGGTCAAAGTGCCTGAAATGGAGAGTAAAAATTTGCTCAACAGAGGATACTTATTAAGACTGAGTGCAAGGCTAGTGCACAATTTCAATGCATACTCTATACTACTAGACTACACCACTAGACTACACCACTAGACTACACCACTAGACTACACCACTAGACTACACCACTAGACTACACCACTAGACTACACCACTAGACTACACCACTAGACTACACTATTAAATTATAGCCTCTGCGTGTCAACCCTTTTCCGTTTGTGTAACATAACTCATCTTAGGGCTTCAACCCTTGGTCGTGTACGCCCAATATCACCGAACTTTTCATTACTTGTTAAATTTTTTCAGAACTGGATTTTAAAACTATTCATCACAATCATAATGGCTCCAATTGTATGTATACATTGTATTAACAGATAATTCAGCAATCCCAAGTACGGGTTTAGAGTGGATAAGATTTTTTTAGGCTTCGCTGGTCCGGACCGTTCTCATGACCGACGTCTTGTGGTTCACCAGAGTGCCTATTTTTTGTCTTTAGCATAAGAATGATTATTTTTGACTCTCGCAAACCCTACCAGGGCTATGCTGTCTTTATCTTTTTGATAATAGTGCGGTAGGCTAACTGGGATTCTAGACCACCAAGCAAAACAAGGCTGCTAAGAAGTTCGTTGTTGACACAACTGGCCCAGTCGAAAACGGTGTTTTCGATGTTGAAGGTTACGTCAAGTACTTGGTTGAACACATCAAGGTTGACAACATTGTTGGTAACCTCGGTGAGGACATCTCTGTCACTGCTGAAGGTAACAAGGTTGTTGTTGTCTCCAACACCAAGTTCTCCGGTAAGTACTTGAAGTACTTGTCCAAGAGATACTTGAAGAAGAACCAGATCAGAGACTGGATCAGATTCGTCTCTGTCAAGCAAAACCAATACGCTTTGCAATTCTACTCTGTCGCCGAAGATGACGAAGAGGAAGAAGAGGAAGACGAAGAGTAAATTAGTTAGTTTATTCTTTTCTTTGGTTTGTTTACATGGGTTTCATATGTAATGGTTAAATATTAATGTATCTTTGCTTATAAACGTTGTCATACAATGGTGTAGAATTAGATTTAGGTTTGGATGGGTAGAAGTGGATGTGCATGATTAAAAGAGCATGCTTATTGAGATTATATGAGCATTTTATGAAAATTGGTATGAGCTCTCCTGCATTGTCAAAGTGACAGTATGATTTAAGGTTACACCCCAAATCTAAGCATCAAGCACACCTAGACTCGTATAGTGGTCATTAAACAGATCAACTAAACTTTAGGACCCTATGCTCAACCTTATTTGTGGGGTATAATTTTTTGGGGTAGAGTAGCTCTGCGTCCAGTGCTCACTTCTGTCTCACTCTGGGTGTTGCCTTTCATGGATTGCTGTACATGTGGTAGCGTTTTCCGAGGTAAAGAGGATCTCGTGCATCCTGTGTCTCGCTAGAGCATCCCTGAGTCGAGTTGTGCCTAACCTGTTGCACGCAAACCTAAATACTGGGATGCAATTGGCCAGAATATTGTTCATAGTGTTTAGAATATGCGGAGAGGCTTCTGTTATTGTTCTCATTTCTTGGAGTCAATTTCATCTGTAAGGTTTCTGACAATAGGAGTGTACCTCAATCACATCAAAGCAATGTCAAGGGTTTACTTATAGTTGCTGTTTCATGCGTCATTGATATTATTGATTGTTTTTGGTTGGATGGGTGCAAAATCTGGATTGTTGCTGGAGTTCTTTCGGTTTGGTTCTCAATGGAGTCTGTTGCTAGCACTATGAGCAATAAATTATGCGTCGAGGGACTATGACTTCATAACTGTAAGTCTCTCTGGTGAGTTATGAATAAGATCGTAAAGTAAGTGCGCTTATTGTTCTCCACTCTCTCCACATATTCATGATCTCACGTTTTCCAAAACCTAATTGCTAGTATTACCCCTAGCATCCCTACCCTAGCATTCAACTTATCCCCTTCAAACCCCTTTTATCTACATGATCAACCAGATAACTTTTGTGGTGCCACTTATTGTACTTAACTTGCGTTGACAACTCTAAACCATCTAACTCGATGCAACAATGTGACCTACTTCCGTACATCACATCTAGAACTGACTCACTATTGTAGGCCTGGTTCTCCTTTAATCTTAAACATCTTCCTTCAACACACACCAGCGCCTCAGAACCCGTATACGAGACACACTTCCTTGCTACAACCAGGCAGCCGTATGTCCTTTGTGTCGTGCAGTTCTAGATGCTTTCCTTATTAGGTATCATTTCATATTCATGTTCGAAAACACATCAAAAGGTGAGGGGAACATGGATTTGTGCAGTTTCAGATGGGGGAAACAAAGCAACGTCCGTAGATAGCGGAGCAGGCTTGTGGCGTCATCCGCAGATAACATGGGGGGTAATCTTGGGGCACTTTCATCCCGGACTACCAACCATGAATCATTCATGCCATCATCCACCAGCATGCCGTGCCTAATTTTGCCGACACAATGTGCCTGTTGCGTGCTACCGATACCTAGATGCCTCTGTGGCACCAACTGGGTACACTTTGGTGCCCTCTCCTATGCATGCCAGCGGACCCACCGGCTCCCTCTCCTCACTCAGCTCGGACTTTGCTGGCACTTGAGAGCAGCTCGTTAATTATTTTCTCTGCTGTCGCCATTTTTTTCTGTGCATATTGAGCACTTCACCACACAACGGTTTTCGCGATTTGTGGGGAAGCTGGCTGGTGTGAATACTCATGATCTACCGGAGGCAAAGCCAATCATGCTCTGTTTATACTCGCTATTAATACTCTCTAATCATAATGTATTATATTTATACTTTTCCTAATGATAAAAACGTGAACCTTACTCTAATGTTACATGAAATGAATATAGCTCTGGCACTGCCAGTGCGTTGGGGCCAGGCAACCGCATGACCATGCCGGTCTCTCTAATTGATGTTGTTGTACAACTTGTGCTTGTACAGGTAGTTTATCACATTGTAGTAGTACAGCACGTAGTTGACAAAGTCCATGATGAGGCTTCCAAGAAGCATCACTAGCACTGACAAGTGTATCACGTAGTAGATCGTAGTGTCCATGAACAAGTATATGTTGTGAAAAGATATTCTAATCAACGCAGCAATCGCTGCAAACACAGTGTGCAAAGGTGAACTTATGAAGCCAATCATCTATGTATCTATTGATCTGTCAAAGAAAAAAACACTGGGGTTTCTCATTATATATACTGATCATAACAGTACAAATCTTTTCTTTTAGGCGTGGTTTTGTGGCATGATGAGAACACCCCTTCCTCAAAAAATAATGCAGACATCCCTTCCGCAGTAACAGCTTGTCTGACAAACAAAAATCCCCCACCGTTGAACCGCGATGACACACCAAGGATCCCTGGCCGCCGATTCCGCTTGGGCATGAGCCCACCAGGATTGCTCAATACCTAACCATACGGCCTAACCATACAACTTAACCATACGATTCTCCAATTCCATGTCCTTTCGCTGCCAGGTGGCAACAAGTTGCACCATCGTGCTTTCCGTCTCAATACAGACAAATACAGTGGAAACACGTAACGCTTCTTAACCAAAAGGTAGTAAATTACAGCTGATTTTGTCGAGTAGCAAGGTGGTGGATGCGCTAGCGTGTTACAAGTAAGCACTATGTTAAAACGTCACCAGGAAGCTTCCAGAATCGTCTTGCTAATGACGGCACGGTTATTTCTTCGACCGTGCCCGTTTGGAGAGGCAGACGCTAATGACGGAATGGTTAGCCTACGGTATTGACCGTACAGCGCCTACGGGCTCCCTACCAGATTACCCTACTGGGGCCATCCACCGAACCTTTAAGCCAAGCCGATATTGCCCCCCCTCCCCTCCAGAAGAGGGGCTAGACTTCAAACGCACCACTGCCAAAATTAAACTTTGATGAAGAAAATTCGCAACGTTGACGTTTGCTAACGTTCGTTGGCATATGAGTTTAGGTGATATTTTTCACTCCTGGGTGCAAGTTTGCTAATGCCAGCGACACGTTTGCTGTCCTGGGCCCTGTCTTGCAGCCTCATACGAGAAAAAAAAAGGTCTGTAAAGGGCCTTGACGATGTATCACGGTCTATTCATGATCCACATGCATGTTATTTACTACAAACTACTCACTTTTGTAATTCCGCCTTCACCCATCCTTCCAATCCTCCCTTGACAATTATGTCCTGCAAGTTAGTTCCTAACTCGCCAACCTTTTGAGATAAGATAAGGTTGCCTTCGGAATCAGCAACAAACACTCTCGCCTTAGTTACGTCCCATTTCAAAAACCAGCCGGTTCTGATAGTCAACTCTTCCAGCCCATCGTACTTTTCTCTCAATTTGTTGATCAAGTCGGGGATTTCCAACGTGAGCAAAGCGTTGTTGATGGAGTTTCTGCTGAAAATGTTTCCAAACGAACCAGCAACTACCAACTTCATACCTCTAGCCAAAATCGCAGTCGCAGCTTGTTCTCTCAGCGACCCGGTTCCAAAGTTGAATCCTGAAATAATGATATCGCCTGGTTTGGTTTTGGTGTAAAATTCAGCGTCGTAGTTCTCCATACAAACTTGTGCCATTTTCTCTTTGGGGACGTCATCCTGGTAGGTATACTTACCTGGGTAGATACCGTCTGTGTTGATATTGTCTGCGTTACAAAGAATAAGTTCTCCTTCAATGGACTTGGGGAATCCTTCCAATACCTCAACAGAACCACCCTCTTCAACAGCCTCAGCAGACTCAGATGCCAGAATCTTGGTAATCACCTCGGGGTTGGGGGGAACCAAACCCCCATCCAACTCCTCAGGGCCTCCAATCTTACCCAACACGGCAGATGCAGCAACAACTTCTGGCGATGCTAAGTACGCCAAAGCGTCCTTGGATCCCATTCTACCCTTGAAGTTACGGTTCGTGGCTGAAATACCAACCTCTCCGTCCTCTAACAACCCAGTACCCAAACCAATACATGGTCCACAGCCAGCTGGTAATGGCTTGGCTCCAGCTGCAATAATGTCCTGCCACGCACCAATATCTTCAGCGTCTTTTTGCACCAACGACGAAGCTGCTGCCACGTAAAACTCTACACCTGGCGCAACCTTACGTCCTCTAATGACGTCTGCTGCAGCTTTGATGTCCAGCAAACGGGAGTTGGTGCACGACACCAAGTACGCCTTATTGATCTTGATGTTCTGGTTCGACAAGTCATACAAAGAGTTGGAAACCTTGACAGAGTTTGGACCTGAAACGGATGGCGACAACGTAGACAAGTCCACCACCAAGTGCTTGGCGTACTCTGCATCGGCATCAGACGTCACCTTGTTATCTACAAGCTCTTGAATGGTTTGCTCGTTAACACGAGGGTGTGGCTGCGCTAACTTTCCAATTCTCTCCTTGTAAAAGTCTATCAAGACCTTGTCGACTGGGAACAACCCCGACAAGGCACCCCATTCGGTGGTCATGTTGGCAATGGTCAATCTGTAGTCCACTGGTAACTTCTCTAAACCGGCACCGGTGAACTCAATGGCGTGGTTCAACACCTGGTCATTGTTGAACAACCCACACAAACTGACAATAACATCCTTTCCTGTGACTCCCTTAGGAAGCTCGTTGATCAATTCCACCTTGGCCACAGGTGGAATCTGCCACCATGTTTGCCCTGTCGCCCATATCGAAGCAGCATCGGTTCTGACAATAGGCGTACCCAACGAACCAACACCTCCATAAGTGTTCGAGTGCGAGTCTGAAGCAACAGTCAAGTTCAATGGGAACGCATACCCCTCCTCAATCATAATCTGGTGACCAATACCACGACCTGCTGGGTAAAAGTCGATGCCCTGCTCTCCTGCAAAGGCCTCGATATTCTTGTACTTTTCCAAGTTCTTCTCACTCTTGTTCTGCACGTCATGGTCTAACGTACACACAATCTGCTTGGTGTCCTTGACCTCTTTAGCACCGAGCCCCATGAACTTGGTAGCCACAGGCCACGAGTTGTCGTGCGACATACAATGTGCCGGCTTGATAGTCACATAATCCCCACTGAAAACCTGCTTGTCTTTGGGCAACCCAATGGTGTACTTCTGTACAATCTTCTCAGTCAAGTTCTGGCCCCTCCAAAGAGCACTGGACACTGAAAAGTGTCTTCTACAACGGACTGAAAGCATTATCGTTAGAAAATTTGCTCTGCTCCAACTTTTCACTTTTGATTTGCACGGGCCTGCACCGCAAAATTCTTATCAGAATCCGGGGAATTGCCGTGGATGAGTCATCGATTTTGGTTGCACAGGATTGGTAGAGTGACTTTCATAAGATATTACATAAGTAGTGAAGAAATATTGGAGTTTCAAATATTCTCAAGTTGAAGGAGGGTAGTCTTGGTTTGATGGAAGGTTGAGCTAGAATTGGAATCACCTATAATTGGAATCAACAGCGGTGTCCGCCTTATACGATATTATATCTGTCATAATCCGTATATACGATCAGACTATGATACGTATACTTATCATACAATATTAATACACACATTCTTAATAAACATCACTTTTTAATACTGATCATGTTAAGAATCAACAGGTGGTAGAATCAAGTTGGTAAGCAGACACTAGAGAGTTATGTCACGATTTATCTCACGTGATATGAAGAGGCATATCTCTCTTATCATGAGGCATAACTGAGTAGGTTTCAGAACCAAGAAGGCAGATCATCCTGGTCCCCAGATGCCTTTCCATTGTCTGGAAGGGAGTATAACTGAGATCGTTTATAAGTGCCATTCCACATTCGGCGTACTGCATATACACGTGAGTCTAAGTATTGACGTATTTTCTGTCAAATTCTACTCATATAGAGTGATCAAGCTCAATGATGTCTCGCATGGAATACCCATGGAGACACCGATAACCCGGTAATTCAGTTTATAATAGGGTGATTAAACTAATTATTGGAGATTTGCACTCTCTCAGTTCATTGTTCCCCTAAATGAATTCAAGGTTAATCACACCATTGAATATAGGTCCACAAAGTACCTGGATTACTTTTTAAGGGAGAATTTCACTGTTGACATTCCAAACCCCGTAAACCGAGTGCAAGGTCTGGAGTAGAGGTTTTATACTCCGTTGAAGTCCTCCTCTCGTTCACATGCAGCCAGAGCTATTGGTGGTGCGGCAGTTCAAAACGTCAAATTTCATGTATAATTGATGTTTCATTTGCACAAAAATTAATGGCACCTATCAGAAGACATACAAAGTGCCTCGTGGGAATAGCCTGTGAACAATGAGCCTTCGTTGGCAACGTGTAGTCCATCTACACCCGTTACATATTCTGACCGAACGGCTCGGCGAATAAAATATCTTGAATCTCTCCTAACCCTGATAACCGAAACAATATTGATCCACATGGCCAGGTGGATCAATTAGTTGTTTGTGTAGACTTGCTGAGGGATGGCTCGGTAAAAGATGAAGGCAAGAGTGCTGGGTCCTCAACTATAAAGACCGGAGAATCTCACTAGTTGGCTTCTCTTCTTCAAACAATGCAATTCACATCTTCCACTCTTCTCAGTATCGCGCTTGCGCTTCCCCAAGTTTTGGGTGCCCCCGGTGCCATGAACAAAAGCATCAGGGACACCTTTGCACCTTCTTGTCCTAATGCTGCTTTGTCGTGCTCCTCTCAGGATGATGCTTCGTGCTGCTTTGAATCTCCAGGAGGTGTCTTGTTGCAAACTCAGTTCTGGGACTACAATCCTGCAACTGGTGCTGACGACGAATTCACCTTGCACGGCTTATGGCCCGACAATTGTGATGGCACGTACGAACTGAGCTGTGACTCCTCGCTCAACATCCAGGCATCGGACGTCCAAGACATCATTGTCAACCAGTTTGGTGACCAGGCCTTGTACGACAAGATCAGTAGCAACTGGAAGAACTACAATGGTGACGACTCTGAATTGTGGGAGCACGAGTTCAACAAGCACGCCACTTGTATCAACACCATCAACCCCTCGTGCTACGATTCCCTGGCCCAGGACAACCAGAACGTCTATGATTTCTTTAGAATCACCGAAGCCTTGTACTCCACATTGCCAACCTACCAATTCTTGGCTGATGCTGGCATCACTCCTAGCAACCTGAAGACCTACACCAGAAGTCAGATTGCTGCTGCTTTGAAGGCTGGTTTCGGAAACCTGGTCTACTTCAACTGTGACAGTAACCAAGCGTTGCAAGAAGTCTGGTACTTCCATAACGTTCGTGGTTCTGTCTTGGGCCAGGACTTTGTTCCAATCGATGCGTTGTCTAGCGGTAGCTGTCCTTCAACCGGTATCTACTTCTACCCCAAGAACTAAAAATAAAAGTACTTCTTGAATCTTGTAGTCTCTACCTTCCATCTCAACCTCCTCACCCTTGCAATGGCTGCAAAATCCAGACGAGACTGAAATCTCGGGGTCACGTGCACGAAATACCCACTTTTTCATTGTTCGTGTCTCGTTAAAGAAACGGTCATGGTCTTCAATACAGCCCTTTCCCTTGCTATAGCAGGTTCGTACCTCTTTAGTATCTACTTCAAGCAGCCAGAGGACCACTTAAGGAAGGACAGAAATGATCTTGGTGTTGTTTCGCACAGGTTGAGGCGTGTGACTATCCTCTGTTCGGTGATGTTGGTCGGAGTTCCCTTCGTGTTGAGCTTCAAAGGAGTTGGCTACGTTGAGTTTCTCAAGTCGCTTGGTTTGGTTCCTGGGCTTAATTCACTTTCGCTCTCCCAGGATTTGTTCAACATAGGTTACTGTCTTGCACTTATATGCATGTTGTACGTTGGTCCAATCACGGATTACTTGTACAACCAGGTATTGAAGTATGGGATCTATGTGTTCTGGGACGATTTCCAATCTGCCTTTTGCAACATCCTTGGTTTCAGAGATCATATATTCGCTCCTGTGACCGAGGAGCTCATTTTCAGGGCTTTGGTGATAGAAACGTTACAACATGACGTCCAGCCCCATTCTCACAGATTCATCCAATTCGTTACACCTCTTTACTTTGGGTTGGCCCATCTCCACCATGCTTTGCGGTTGAAAAAGAAGGGCATCGCAGGGTCGGTTATCGTCTTCAATACGGTTTTCCAGATGACCTACACTACGCTTTTTGGCATTTTGGCGGCTCACTTGTACGTGACATACGACAACTTATGGTGTCCAATAGTGGTGCATTCGGTGTGCAATTTGGTGGGATTCCCAGACCTAACCGTGGACGGACCTGTTTGGTACCAGTGCGTATACTATGGCTTGTTGGTAGTTGGTTTAGTTGGATTCTTCAAGATGATCTAAGCATTAAAGTACCGTCAACACATCAAGCAAACCTTGCGATGCGCGAGCATCACCAGATTTTTATTGTTTTTAGTTTTTGGAAATTTGGGTGCAAATTTGCAAATTCATGCAAAATTAATGAAATATACTGACGAGTCCGTTTCATGAGACATGTAGTGTCGTGTTCATTGTTCCATGGTCGTCTCTTTTCCATTATGCTGTCACCCCACGGCCTCTTTATCTTTATCCTTTATCTTTACCCTCATCCATTGTACCCTATCGTACATCATGACTCTTAAACTACGTGATGCCATTGAACGCTCATGGCGATGCGTTCCATTATTCTATTTTACATCACCTCTCATCAAAAACCATCGACCTTTCACGAGGCAACTTCAAGCGAAGAAATATCCGAGAACGCGCAAACGAGTGCATTCTCCAAGGAACCAAACCCGTAGATACATAGACGATAAGCCATCGCCAACCTTAAACCTCCAGTTGCTCCACATCTCCACGCCACTCTCCCATCGCTCTCTGCACCGATGGACCACGTCTCAAGTCAAATCAGTCCCCCTTGCATCGTCAACAAAATAGGAAAACCCAAATCCAGGCGAAAATACTGTACGCGTTTTATTTATTTAGCGGCCACAAGGCAAGCACAGAAGGACAAAACGATGTCTACTCCTGGTTAAAAGTATGCAACCCATACAATACGCCCAGCCCGTTGTCATTTCTCCCTCCACATGTAATTCGCTGTAATCAACCACCCTGCCAGGCTGTCCTGAAGCCCTAAAATATCGCTCGACACAAAAGACAATAGGGCACAAATGGTAGTGTGATTTTTATCGCTACTTCCTAGAGGTCTTGGTCCCGAGCAAGGGCTCCAGGTCAATTGACCATCAGCACCTACTTTTTGCACACGCATTTTCGTAACCCATCCCGTATCCTTCCATTTGCGTTTGCCACTCCTTCACCGCACTCTTCGCTCCCCTCTGGACACCTAGCCACCTAACAAACTTCTCCTTTTTGGCTCCCTCTTACATTCTAAGCATCCGCACTAATCCGCCTTCTGTACAAAAGGTTGTTTGGAACACACAAACACCATCCAATCCCCTTCTACCTACCGCGCAACTACGATGTCTCAAAACCTACATGGCCCACTCCATCCTGGTGTCCCCCCCCCTCCTCAACAAAACCCTTTCCTCCCAATCAGCACCTCCAGCACCCAACCCATTTAAACTTTTCGTAGCAATTTTTCTTTTTATTGTTAACTTTTTGTTAGCGAAAAAAAAAGTTGATCCCCAGGAAAAATTGAAAACAACAACTAGCCTTAACCTACCGAGCCCAGCTCTTTCGCTCTTTCATGGGTTGGATATACACAAGTGACACATTAGACATTATACTAGATTAAGCCAGCAGGGTCACTACAGCTTATCTATCAAATCAGAAGAGGATCTATCTACGAGAGGGCGCGCTAACGTGGCGATCACCTCCAAATCAGACATAGCCAAGTGAACAAGTCACACTTGTGAAGTGAAACGGTAAATTACAATCGCTTACTATCATTACCAACATCACAGGAGCACTACGACATCAAGGATCACTACAAGAAACACACAAGCACTAGGATCATCCATTAACACAAGATCATCAATCAGAAAATGTCGAATCGTAACTCATACATTGCCAACGCCAGCAGCTACGAATCTGCAGTGCAGGATTTGGAGCAGGAGAAGAAGATGGTGGCAGCGCTCAAACGACTCTCGATCGGAAACATGATGAACTACGACCCCGATTTGCCCATGGACGACTTGGAGTACCTGTTCAAAGACGTGGATGATGTAGGATTGGCGAGCTTGACCACGGCCGCAGTGCATCCGGGACTGCCCCAGGGCCAACAAGCCAAAGCAACACGAAGAAGATCAATGCTTTCGAGAAGCAGCTCCTTGAAAAACGACGACCAAGAGGTGGAGGAGTTTTTCGACGCTGAAGACAATGAAATCTTCGACACCCTGAACCCGTTGTTGTGGGTGCCGGCGAACAAACACCCAGAGGTGGACCCGGACGGGTTCAAAATGCATGTAAGAAGCACAGTAGAAGACATCATCAGCGGAGTAGCAACTGACGGCTCCACCGATCAAGCATTGACGAAGAACGGCTCGATATCAAGAAACGAACTTAACAGATCGAACTCAGTCACCAGAACAACCTCCTTATCTAGAAACAACCTCAACAGAACTGGCTCCAAATCAAGCCTCTCGACTCCCATCGAAGAGTCTGAAATCGTTTTCCAACCAAATGAAATCCCCCCAGCTTCCACCACCACAAGCACGAGCCCGGGAACCTCAAACAGCACTAGTAAGAGAACATCTCGCTACTCAAACCCATCCCTTCGCGAGCTCACCAGCGAGCTTGAAAAACTCTCCAAAATGGCTGGCATGGACGCGACAGACGCAGTCACCATCGCCAGAAGCCTCTCTGGCACCTCTTTAGGATACACAGAGGTGGAAAAGGCTGCGATGGACGAACTCACGTCGCCAACTCATTCACCACGTCATAGCACTAAAAGCGTCGACCTAGACTACTATCTCGACGACAAGTCAAGCCCAGGCACAGGTTCAGCAGGAGATGGCTTTGCACCAGACCCGGAATCACCACTCATAAACAAATTTAACCAAATCTTGCCCACTGCCGAATTGAGACCCCAACCGGAATCATCCACCTTGCACCTCCAACAAAGATTGCAAATGCAATTCCAGCATACACAATTGATGAGGGAGCGCGAGGAAGATGAAAAGCAACAGCCAACCAAACAGCGTTTGGAAAGCTCATTCACCCCAACGCCGACACCAGCACAACAGTCTGCGGCCGACTTTGCATTGAAGAGAAGCAGAAGACCAGATTACAGAAAACAAGCGGTGCAGCCACTGGGTTCACAATTGCAAAGTCTGAAGCACGGCAAGTTGGCTGAATTGAGAAACAACTTGAATGCAAGCTTCGGAGAAATGATTGGGGACAAAAAGGGCAAGAGGAAGGTTAGAGACCTGACATTGTTGTTCAGTTATCGTAACCCCAACGATCCTAGGAATGAAGGGAGGGAACTCAGGAGTGAAATGATAGAATCGAGAGAGCAAAGGGACCCACGCAACTCAAGAGAGTCTAGAGAGTCCAGAGAGTCCAGAGAGTCCAGAGAATCGAGAGGAGAAAAGAAGGCGTCTCAGAATCAACTCTATCAAAGTAACCAGAGCCCAGCCCCAAGCCATCACCGCACAAAGTCGCCAATCTCAGATTCACCTTATGCCGTTGCTTCTATCGACCGTAAAGTGAAGGGAGGGGACCACGACAGGGCTGCCTACGAAAAGCAAAAGAGAAAGGAACAAAAGCAAAGGGAACGTGAACATCGCCATAGGGAAAGAGAACGGGAAAGAGAAAGGGAAAGGGAAAGAGAACGCGACAGGGAACGTGAAAGGGAAAGGTACAACCAACAGTACAAACAGGATCGCAAGAAGCTGCAGAGTCAAAAAATGCATCAGAACCAACCATTGCCACAAATGCCAACGCAACCATTACCAAACCAAATGCCAACGCAACCATTACCAAACCAAATGCCAACGCAACCATTACCAAACCAAATGCCAACGCAACCATTACCAAACCAAATGCCAACGCAACCATTACCAAACCAAATGCCAACGCAACCATTACCAAACCAAGTATCAACGCAACCATTACCAAACCAAATGCCAAACCAAACGCCGACCCAACCATTACCCAACCATATTCCAACCCAACCATTGCCTCAACAATTGCATCAACAATTCACGCATCAGCCATTAGCAAACCAACAATTGACGAATCAACAGTTGCAAGATCAGCAATTACAACTTCAGAACCAACAGTACCAAAACCAACAGTTGCAACAGCAAATACAGCAAAACCAATTGCCAAAACAATTGCAAAACCAATTGCAGAAGCAATTACTTCAGCAACAGTTGCAATTGGAGCAGGAACAACTTCAACAAGAACAGTTGCAACAGAAGTTTCAACAGCAACAACTTCAGGCTCAACAACCACAGGATACCCACCAGGCAATGCAAAGCAAGCCTACTGGAGACTACTATAGGAAAGCCGAGCCGCAAGAGGAGCATCGTAGACACCATCAGCGTAGCCACCGCAAGGAACAGAAGTCGTTGCATCTGCCGTATGTGAGCACTCCATCTGTGAAAAACAAGTCACAACAATTGAACCAGAATTTGGACTTGTTGCGGTCTGAAATCAATGAATTCAAGGAAAGCTTAAACAACAGCGACAGCACTGACAAAGGAACGCCTTACAACTTCAAGTCGCAACCGCAGATTGAAAGCACTGACTCAGACTTTAGTTTTGAAATGCTGTACCAGGATATCAGCTATGAGGACTCCCTAGGCATCGAGAAGGAGGTCTTGAGGGACATTGAGAATAAAGACCCAAAAAGTGGAGATGGGAAACCAGGTCAAAAGATTACTGAACAGCCCGAGAGTGAGGAAAAATCGGTGCAGCAGAAGTTGACTGAGCAGAGAATGATGGAGCAGAGGTTGACTGAACAAAGATTGACTGAAGAGGTACAAAGCGACACACACACCGCTGGCCAACTTAACGGCCACAGAATTGATACCCAAGTCGCAGACCATAGCGAAGAAAGTCCCTTTATTGAGCCAAGTACACAAAATGATCATGCAATTCCAATTGAGAGCGAAGCTCCTGCTCCCAAGAAGGAGCTCAAATTGCAGACTCCACCTCAAAAATACAGACACCAGCCACCTCCTGAGAGTGTGAACCAACCAAAGGATGCAGCCGGCCAAACCGCTACTGCCCATGACGTTCCTTTCTCCGACAACCAAACACATCTTTCACCTTATCCGTCTCCAACAGTTCAGACTTTTGATGGCAGGAATGGCACAAACCAGCCAGGGTTCCAGGCACCTCCAAGAGAAGTGGAAGAACCTGAGGTTATTGATATTGACGACGCTGACTCAGAAGACAGTAAGACGTTACTTGAGAGGAGATCGCAGGAGTCGCGCACGAGACAGTCACAAGATCTGCACAATAAGAGATCGACTGAAGTGATTCCATCAGTGGTTGAAAGTCCTGAAACTTCTCCTTCGAAGCTCAAGAAGAAGAAGTCGTTTGGTGTTTTGCCAAACAATACAGGAACTACTGTAACCGGCAACGACACCTCACCAAAAAAGAAGTTGAAGAAGAAGAAGTCATGGCCTTGGTTGAGAGAACGGTCTTCCAGTCTTTCGTCTATCGATGCTGCGAATTTGCCTCCAGTTCCGGAGTCACCACTGAGACTGGTACTGACACCTGAATCTGAGCATAAAGAAGCGGAAGAGGAGGCAGCAGCAGCTATTTCTGCTGCCGCAACGGCGGCCACAGCAGCAACAGCATTGGAAACAAGCTCCACAGAATCGAAATCACGTAAATCAAACGAGGGTAAAGAAAACATGATTTCCAAGTTCTTCAAGAAAAAGAAGCCTGCGGTGATGCCGGTAACTAGTGCTTCCAGCCAAGTTAGCGGACCAGCACTGATTAAAAGCTCAGACTCAAAGGACTCGTATGGGGTGACTGTGGACTACGAGTCAGACTCGGAACCTAAGAAGCCAAAGAAAATGGGATTGTTCAAGAAGAAGTCAAGAGCCAAACTTATTGACACCAAGCGGGACCTGAAGGAGCGCGAGCGTGAGCAGGAAACCAAGCCTATCAGTCCAGTGGCAGATAAATTCAGCTCTGAATTACAACACTCTCCATTGTCTGTCGATCTGACAGAGTCCGGAGACAGTGAGCGCCAAAAGGAGCTGTTCTACAACCCATACCGCCAGACCACGCAGGATTCGTACCAGCAGAATGTCATGGATGTAGACACACCAGCTGGCGAAGGCGAAACCCAGGCGCACCTCGACTCCCCTATGGAAGACATTGTGCCTCAAGCAACTGAAAAGAAGAAGAAGCGCAAGAAGAAGACGAAGAAGGTGGAGGTGGACGAAACAATGGAAGATGAGGAAGACCTTGAAAAACCTCAGACCACCTTGGACGTGCAGGAGAAGTTGAAAAAGGTGATCAAGAGATCGTCCAAAGCTAACCAGCCGATCGAATTCACCGACTCTGCGTTCGGATTCCCATTGCCTCCACCATCGCACTCTACTTTGGTTATGTTGGATTATAGGTTCCCAGTGCACGTCGAGCGTGCTATCTACCGTTTGTCGCACTTGAAGTTGGCGAACCCCAAGCGGTCGTTGCGAGAACAGGTGTTGTTGTCGAACTTCATGTACGCGTACTTGAACTTGGTGGACCACACCTTGCACTTGGAACAGCAAATGAACAACGTCGGAGAGAACCAGTCTGGCGAAGAGGAGGAGGCCGCGCACCACGACAACAGCGATGACGATTTGTTTGGAAATGACGACGCCTTTAGAGACGACGAGGAAATGATCCCTGAACAGGGAGGCGACATTGATGATGTGGATTTAAATAACGGAGATTCGATTCCGTTGGACTTGGACATTGAAGGTATTTCGAACGGTATAGAGGCATAGGATTGCATATGTAAGAAATCAACGGATAATGGATATCAACGTAGAAAGTGTAGCATAAGTGTTTCCTGCCGCAACAGAAGTTATTTTTTTGCAACCACCAACTGTGATGCATAAACGACGATGACATCACACCACTGTTCCTGAAGATGCGTTGACATATTCATGGAGAAATGCAGCCAAATCTCTCGGCAAAGCTATCTGTAGCCAACTATGACGAAATTGACTTTTCATGCTTGAGGGTTGAAAATTTCGCTGCAATTTGCAGCCACTAAAAAGCGCTGCATTACACCTCAAATGGAGCCGAATAGGGGGAGGAATGAGCCCCTAAGGCACAGCCTCACGCCACCAATGGCACTTGAAATTTGCTGGTTTAAAGTGCCCCTCAGTATCCAGTCTAATTCTTACGGGGCTGCACTATATAAAATTGCCTCTTCGCTCAGCGATGCTATGGGTAAGCTACTCGGAAAGGCAAGAGCAAATCACCAATCAATTGTAACGTCTCTGCAGTCCCTCTATGCTCTCTGGTGTCTATCTCGGTCCTTAAGGCCCAAGACGAAAGCACGTGCACGTCAACATGACTTGTATTTTTTTTCACTCACGCCACGAAACAAACTATAAATACAACAACTTGCTCTGTATTCTAGCGTGCAACACAGGGAATATGGGAAGTTTACCATTGATTGCAGCTTCTGCTGTAGCTGAGCACAACAAAAAGTCCGACTGCTGGGTTATTTTGTACAACAGAAAGGTTTACAACGTTACTAGCTTCATCGATGAGCATCCTGGTGGAGACGTGATTTTGCCATATGCTGGTAAAGATATCACTGCCATCATGGCGGATCTCGATTCGCACGAGCACTCTGAGAGTGCGTATGAGATGATGGACGACGGGATGTTGGTTGGGTACTTGGCCACTGCCGAAGAAGAGGAGGAGTTGTTGAACAACAAAAACAAAACGCCTGTTGATGTTCGTTTGACCGATGACGTTGATCTCTACGAGTTCCACGACGTGTTGCCTGCCGACGAGAAGTTGTCGATCCAGACCGACTACAATGATGACGTCAAGAAGCACAAGTTCCTCGACTTGAACAAGCCTTTGCTCATGCAAGTGTGGAGAGGAAACTTCACCAAGGACTTTTACTTGGACCAGGTGCACAGACCCAGACACTACGGTAAGGGCTCTGCGCCTCTCTTTGGAAACTTTTTGGAACCACTCTCGTTGACTCCGTGGTGGGTGGTACCCATGATCTGGTTGCCCCCCAACATGTTCATTTTCTACGTAGGGTTTGCGAACCAACACTGGCTCTCGGCCATCAGTTTGTGGGCAATGGGCCTCTTTGTGTGGACCTTAGTTGAGTACTTCTTGCACAGATGCATTTTCCACTTGGACGGATACTTGCCCGACCACTCTGCCGCGTTCACGTTGCACTTTTTATTGCACGGTATCCACCACTACTTGCCAATGGACGGGTACAGATTGGTGTTGCCCCCCACCTTGTTTGTGGTTTTAGCATACCCCTTCTACAAGCTTGTGTTTTCCATTCTCCCATTCTACATGGCATGTTCCGGGTTCGCCGGAGGCACCTTGGGATACATCATGTACGATGTGACACACTATGTGTTGCACCACACGAAATTGCCTGGCTACTTGCAAGAGGTGAAGAAGTACCACTTGGAGCACCACTACAAGAACTACGAGTTGGGTTTTGGAGTCACCAGCAAGTTTTGGGACGTGATCTTCAACACTGAAATCACCAGCACCTTCCAAAAGAAAAACTAGTGCACTTGTAAATACGATTGTATATTTTTGTTGATATTAACTATGAGGAATAAAGGTTTGAGGTCGAGGTACTTAATAATCCTTAAGCATGTAAGTGTGTGCGTCTATGAGACTGGTCCTGTGTCGTATTAACTTGGCTTTGACTTCGTCCCAATTTGAGTCTGGCATCTCAAATGTGGTTTTCCTCCTAGCACCACTTTTATCAGTCCACTTCAACTCCTTAGCCCTGCGTTGAATGTCAAGCCGTTTCTCAAACACCGTTCGCATGGTTTGATTAAAGTCGATGTGTTTCTTACGCTCCTTCAAGAATTTCTCTCTTGGAAGACCTACCACGTCCAAAAACTTGAGCACATCAAACCCGCGTTCATCCTGAACCACTTTGGTTTCAGCATCATCTTCGTACTCGTACTTGTAGTCTATTTTCTCAAGCAAATTTTCACACTTGTCGTAGAGTTTTTGGTACGTGTCTGGGTTGTAGGTGGAATGAATAGAATCAACTTGAGACAAGCCCGCATGCAACATTTGTTGCCATCCAATCGGTGTTCTTGTGATGGGACGGCTTCCGTCCGAGAAACGAGAATACGTTTGAAGAAACCCATTGAAGATCCCATCGACTCTTTTAGCGATTGCCTGGCTCATATCGATGGTAGAACTATGCAGAAGGTCTGGGCGGAGCTCGTAGTCCTTGTACTTGGGGTTCTTGTCGCGTATCTCGGCGAACTTAGAGTGAATCCGTCGTTCAATAGCTGCGTGGATCTCGTTGACCAAATCTGCTTTGCTGTTGGATTCAACTTCTTTGAACTGGACTTTTGATATCAGCCGTAACCTGTCGTTCAGATACAAGTCCAGTTTGGTTAATCTTCTCTTTTTTGTAGGCACATCCGGGGTTTCTTCGTCGCTTGCATCATCGTCATCGCTTGCGTTATCATTGTCATTTACCACTTCTTTAGGTAACTCATCACTTCTTGCTTTCTCTTCTCCGAAAACAGCATTAAAATCACCGGCAATCTTTTCGTAATCCTTGTCTATGTCATTTAGGTACGTATTGTTGTCAACAACTATGTCTGCGTACTTCTTGGATGTTTGGGGATGTGGCACTGTGTCCGTGGATACCGGCCAAGTGGTCCAGGTACTATGAGGGTACGCCCCGTTCACACGTCTAAGAAGACGCGCAGAGTATAAGTGGATAGACAAGTCTTCTCGAAAGCCATCCTCAAGTGATTGTAGAATATCTTTACGGTCTTCAAGACTAGACATGTATTTTGAAATTTTGATTTTCAAGTGAAGATGCACACGAATACTAATGGGATGAATGATAACACAATAGAGTAGTTTGCCGATGTTGAGGTTACCTAGTATCAGGGTTATAAGCCCACATATTGTTTTCAGTCATTTCCGCTCCTTTGGCGGTTAGCTTAGTAAAGTATAGCCATCTAAAGTGACATCATAATCAGACTAAACGTTTCAGCCATCTTCAGCTGCAAATAGATCAAATGAGGGGTTCCTCGGCAATCACTGTGAAATTTGCCTACTATTTAAGATCCTGGGAGCGCACCGAATCAGTGCAATTGATAACCTGCAGCCTATGAACAAAGTTGTTAAGCTCGCCATCTTGGCTTTTTTGGTGTCCACCATCAAGACCCTTCCCTTCGCACATCTTCTTCGAATCAATTACCACTTGGTAAGGTATCTTGGGCTCCAGCGACCCAAGTTCAGACGAAACCACAGGAAAAACACTTGTGGATTCGATTCTCCAGCAGATTTGTTCAAATGGATCGGGGTCAACTCGTATGTTTCGCCATTGGAGATAGACATGTACTTGCACAAACTGAACTCGACCTACTTGGCTGATTTGGACCCTGCCAGAATAAAGCTAATTACGCAGGTGTTCCAAAATGTCTTCATCAACAGCTTTGACAATGTCACTGGCGAGTACAGGGCACGGGGTTGGGGCAACTACCCGTACTTTCCAATTGCAACGGTGCAATGCACATTCAAACGTGAGCTCAGGTGCTACCAGAGATTCAGAATACACTCGCGTGTGTTTGCCTGGGACAGGAAATGGGTGTTTATCTTGTCGAAGTTCACTACGAACAAGTCGGGGGTTGAGCAGTTGCATACCTATGCGGTGACTAAATACGTATTTAAAAAGGGTAGGATCACAATTCCACCCAGGCAGATGTTAGAGGATTGTGGCTTGTGGGACGAAAGCGTAGAAGCACAGAACCAAGAGAACTACAAGTTGGTGACAGGAATGGTGAGTGGGGAAGAATGGGAGAAGGCATGTGCTTAGCATTAAAATGCACCTAAACTTTTTTGCACCCAAAAATACAATTATTCATAAAAACTCTATCAACTACTCTCGCTTGCAGCACCCCGGCCCAATTCATAATCTTCAACATGAATATCTTCTAGTTTATCTTCTTTGTCTTTTTGTTTTAAGTCGTCAACAATCTTCAAGTTGCGCAAGATGTTATCATCAGCAACCTCTCCGTCGAGTTGTTCCAACTCCTCCTTGGGGAAAATCAACGGCCATATCCATTTCGCACATACGGAAAAGAACATGAGCACACCAGGGAACCCGACGGCTGCAATTGTGCTGGTGATGGCAAATTCAGAACACCCAGCAATAACCTCGAGCAACGTGTACAAGTACCACCACTTTTTGTTCTCATAACGATGCATTTCCTTGAACATCTCAGGACACGAAGGGTCGTGCTCGATGTACTCCTTGTCCATGAATATGTATCTGACTTTGTTGGTGACGATACTGTTGTGCAATCCGGTGATTCCCATCACAAAAAACAAGCCGGCCAACACGGCTTGTGGGATGAGGTTGAGAACAACCAAGAACGGTCTCGTCATCATGACGAAAGTCATTATTCCTTGTAGCGTGTTGGTGACTCTTTGTTCGACAACACTTAATGCTCTACCGTGCTTGTCGTGCACCACCAACGAGTCGGTGTGCAATGGAGCCTGTGGAATAAGCCCGTTTGGAGGAGGGATACCAATGAGGCCTGAGATACCAGTCATGATCCCCAAAAGCATGAAATCCCAGTGGAAACTCGAAGGCTTGGTCAAAGGGTATTCTTTCAGCTGACAAATAAGAGACGACACATTGTGATCAAAGTAGAACAAGAAGGTGAGCAATGCAGCAAAGGGGAGGGCCAAAAAGACATCGCCAACCGATATGTTTTCGCCAGGCCAAAAGTGGATGAACCAGCCGTGTTGTCTGTCTGCCCCAGCGTACGAAGGAGCAAAAGACTTGGTGATAGGGAGGGTTGCCAACTTGGTCTCATTTAAGAAGCCTCCGAAATGTGCAAACCCAGTGAAGAAAATCACAGCCGCAGGTACCCCATAATCTGAAAACACCTTCCTCGACCATGGCTTAAAGTAGTGTAAGTAGCTTCCGAAAACACTTGAACCCACGCCGAACACCACCATGAGCAATGCGATCATCACCGAGCAGTAGCCACTAGCCAAACCCTCGAGATTAAACTGTCTGACAAGAATCTGAACACCCTTTTGTAAGTACACTATACAGATGAAGAATCCAAAGGACTCACATGAAAACGCACTGATAATCTTGAGGTACGACACGTAGTTACCCAAGGCAATGACCATATGCATCACCATCGACCATAAGTATATCCAGCACATGAATGGAAAGTATGGAGTGCCACGATCTTTGATCAACTCGTAGACTGTGTAACTGAAGATGGTCACTGGACCAGTGACTCCGACGATGCAAAGAGGCTGACCTGAAAAGAGCCCAAACACCACACCTGCCATGGCCAGCGACAAGAGAACCTCATTGACTCCGTACGAATGGTTTGTCCGGTCCATCATGTCTTGAGCAAAAGCAATAGCTGGGAGCAAGTTGGTGAAGAATATGAAAGCCGTTGACGGCACGACTCTGTAGTTGTACGCATCCTTGAAGTCAGACGAATAATACGGTAGACGACTCTTGATGTCGTTATATATACCGTAGCCCCAGTAGTTGAATGTCTTAAATGTCACTGCCATCAGTCCGTGATTTTTTTTGATCTGGATATCGGCTCCTTATAAAGCATCGCAAACTAAAGTGTCTAGAAAAAGTACGCTACGAGATTAGAGGGAGCCTGCGACTGGGTCACCACGGTAGTTATCACGCTTCCCATGTAAAACTGGCAACAACGCGGCACCTTTGCCATCGCGGCCAGTGCTCTACACAAAGAGGGCACGTTTTTGGTTATGGAGCGTATGTGTTTACTGCATGTAGGGCGAATGTTGCTTACGACGAATCTTGTAGAAGTTTAGATCTGGGGATCAGGCTCCGTATATATGTGAACCCAGATAACCTACAGGGTGTTTTACTTGTTTGTGTTCGTAAGGGTGTGATGAGATAAGAATAAGGGTGTGTGCGTTGCCGTTTGTGATTAGAGGCTGAAGCTGTGCGAAGGTAACGGAATGGAAGTTGAGAGAAGTTTGAATTGACTCTGGTTCTTAGTAATGAGTTGTTTGGTCTGGAATGTGTTGGAAACATGGTTAAGGTATATTAGTGGTGGCAATAAATTGCTTTGAACGTTGTCATAATTGAAGAACGTGATGGGTTGCTGATGTCTTGGCATTATTCAATTACGCTCGTTTGCAGAAAGAACGTAGAGGATTGCTCAATCTTACCAGTAATTTAAAGAACGAGTAGTAATTGAGGGTATTGATGTCAACGAAGCAATGAGTGTACAGGTATCTGAGGCTAAGGTGGTGGGAGACTACAGGTCGATTGTTTTTCGTAAATAGAGATTTACTGTATAATTATGGTTGTACAATCAGAGTGAAAAGTGGAACTAATGAGGGAAGAGTCATGTACGGAGTTTGAAATAGTAATCTGCAATTATCTACTTTATTGAAGAAATTTATGGTCGTTACCTGAGAGTTGAAAGTGTGCAAAGCTCGTTGGCTGCAAATTATAGGTTGGTGTCTTCCAAATGCAGGTTGTACTTCCAATTGTTGTCACCTTAAGAGACAACTTGATTCACGT
The DNA here is from genome assembly GCA_030565385.1 of Kodamaea neixiangensis. NCBI lineage: Eukaryota > Fungi > Ascomycota > Pichiomycetes > Serinales > Debaryomycetaceae > Kodamaea > Kodamaea neixiangensis. The sequence continues at coordinate 129,645 of JAJMBT010000035.1, forward strand.
GATCAGTACAATTCAATGCAACTATTCATGATACCGGATGTCTTGCTGGTACCCTCGTTAGTTGTTAGGTTGTACAAGTATATAATGTTTGCGCTTCTCTCTTATTCAATCTTTCAATAATCAACAGGTTTTAATTTAACGACAAATGTAGAAAGGTCCCTTGGCCTAGTTGGTTATGGCGTGGTGCTAATATGAGTAACGCCAAGATCAGCGGTTCGATCCCGTTAGGGACCATTTTCTCTTTTTTTAATTTTTGCTAGATCATTACCTGAAGAAACAACGTCTACACATTGTGTAGGTTTGTTATGGAGGGTTCGAGTGTTTTTGTTGTACACATAGGTGCGGGAAGGCACTCCAAGACACTCTCCAGTAACTACAAGAAGCTAATTCGAAGTGCGTTGAATGGGGATGACTTCATTGAGGTAGCACTGATACTAGAGGAATCAGGTTTGACAAACACAGGGTATGGTTCTTCATTGAATTTGCTTGGTCAGGTTGAGTGCGATGCTAGTCAGATAATCTTTGATAGTGCTGAAAAGAGGGTGAGACACAGGGCTATGATAGGCATCGACGACACGAGGCTCCCGATACTGCGGATGGTATCAGTTTACGATGAACTAGAAGCAAAGTACTACACTGAAAACAAGTTTGGATTGAGCGATCCTGTCCTGCTCAATTACACTGCACTCAAAGCTGGTTCAATAGTAGCACCATTGGAAGAAAAGGTGGTGCTGCGACGAGCTCAACAGGTGTACGATCAGTACAAAGCCAGTTTCAACGGTATTTCAGATACCATTGGCATTATTCACACCACCCTGCAAACCACGAGATTAGGAAGCTCTTCCGGTGGAAATGCATTCAAACTTCCAGGTAGAATAGGATGTGCAGGGACTGTTGGTGCTGCCATCGACTTTGCATCCACAGACGACTACAGCATCAGCTGCATGTGCAGTGGTAATGGAGAAGATATCCTTACGTTGAAATTGTCCAACTACATTGTGAACCACCTACAAGTGCTGCAAGACGTGGACTACGGCTATTCTCTATATCAGCTTCTCCATTCAATTGACCCACAACACCTAAAAGCAGTCAACCAACATGACGAGCATATTTTGTATGTTGGGGTAATCGTGCTCATAGAAAACAAGAGAGACAGAAGCACCAACTTGGTGTACTGCCACAGCACAGAGTCCTTCTACTTCGGATACAAAACGAATACCCCCAACGTTGTTCTCAGCCAAATCAACGACTTTAACAAAGTTGGAAAGAGCTTTGCCTACGGCGAGTTCAAACTCTAGAGATAAATAAACCAATAAAAGGTAGTTGTATTAAGTATACAGTTCGTTAATCACCCACATCAAACTTAACGGGAGGTGGCTTGGACCTTTTGGAAAGCACCCTTCTTTTGGAACTTGTGGATACCAGCAGCGGCACCGGAAGCAGCAGACTTGGCCTTCTCGGTCTTTCTGGCAGCCTTGTCAGCCTTCTTGGTCTCCTTGTCCTTAGCCAACTTGGATTCTCTAGCAGCCTTTCTCTCAGCTGGCTTCTGGCTTCTTCTCTCCTTGATCAATTCCAAAGAAGCACCAACGATGGCTCTCTGGTTCTTGACAGTCTTCTTAGATCTCTTCTTGGCGGACTCTTCAGAGATACCCTTCTTGTGCTGTCTTCTGTATAAAACGGTCCAAGAGATTCTTCTTGGGTTCTTTCTTTGCTTGAAGAGCGAAGCAGACTTGGAGGACTGGAATCTGAACACCTTGGAGTCACCTCTGACAAACAAAGTACCTCTACCTGGGTAGATCTTGGCACCTGAAAAGGAATCAATTTCAATCTTCATTATTACTAAAAGCGTTAGTACTATGTTTATGTGAATGGATGGCACATGTTTCGTTCATTCATCTCGCATTCTCGACGCTCGTGGACCCCTCTCCTTTCTCTCTTGATCTATATCTCCACTCCACCTAACATCTACGTCTCGCCATCATCGGTTCTCGGAACATACCTTTCTGGTTGGTCTAACTAGATTTAAGCAAAACTCAAGTACTTAAAATTTTTGCAAAAGTTTTCCACGAGAACTCTCGTCCTTGCAGCTAGTGTGTGGCAACCAAATTTCACCCCCGTGAAGTCAGTTAGGGTTAAACATCCGCACTGCAGATATCTATGCTCATCTCGAACAATGCAGTCACGTGACCGTGACTGCTGTCGAAAATTTTCAACGTATAAAAGACAGCGAGGATCCAGAGTGAAACTTTTTCCTCATCATTAAGACCGGAGTGTATTAATACATACAATAAACGCAGAGATGGTCCGTATACTTGCAAACAGCATAGTCACTTAACGTGTTGGAGACCTGGAGGTCTGGCGACACCGATAACCAACATGTTATGTGACTATATACTGAAGATTTGAATACTAACATTATCAGGCCCCAAAATCTAAGAACCAAGAAACTATTAACTCCAAGTTGAGTTTGGTTATCAAGTCCGGTAAGTACACCTTGGGTTACAAGTCCGTTGTCAAGTCGTTGAGAAACGGTAAGGCTAAGTTGGTTATCATTGCCGGTAACACCCCAGTCTTGAGAAAGTCTGAGTTGGAATACTACGCCATGTTGTCCAAGACTCCATTGTACTACTTTGCTGGTGGTAACAACGAGTTGGGAACTGCCTGTGGTAAGTTGTTCAGAGTTGGTGTTTTGTCTATCTTGGACGCTGGTGACTCTGACATTTTGACCACCATTAACTAGATTATTTAGTTTATTTAATAGATTAATGTGGACAAGAGTGTAGTAATTTTTTAAGCAGCCTTACAAGCTCGTGGGTAGAGGCTTACGACATAATTGCTTTGCTATTGTGTTTTGGTGCAATGGTGAAGCTGTTACACCTACATCCAGTTGGTGAGAATCCTCAGAGAATTGTATAGTCGATACAGCTTTGACATTAATTTGGCTGCAAACTTTGCTTCATGCTCACAAGTTTACTACAAATTCAACTGCACCTCTCTCAACAATAATCTTGTCACCGTAGTCAAGAATAGCCGTAAGTTTTCCATCCAGGAATCCCTGGTAGAAAGTACCAACTTGGTGGTGAATAGTGTACCTAAACACAGCAAGCCTCTCAATTTCTGGGACCTTCTCCACAATTCTATTCCAATGAGGAATCCTAATCAGCGAACTCGAACAAAGTATTGCAATACTAGCATTCTCCAAATTCATATACGCATTTCCAACTATTTCAAAAGTGAGGGGGTAGTAGATTACTCGGAAAGATGAAAGGGATTTTGGAAGCAACGACAAATCTATCCTGGTAGCCCCATTCATTACAGTTAGTTTGGTTAATTTCAGTTCACTCAAGTCAGACCCAAAGGACCAGTCATGTACTTCCAACTTGACTAAGTCCAACTTCTTATCTATAACTAGTGGATTGTGGTCGAGGGTGAGCACTCTCAATGTGCTTGGAAGCATAAGACTATTGAGCAGATTAATATTATTTGATGTGAGGTCCAAGTCAGTTACCTGCGTGTGTCTCAAGTCCAAGAAATGAATTCGACAGTTCCTGGCACTCAAGGACTCAAGGCCAGGTGGAAGCTCTATACTGTGAAAACATTTAGAAGCCACTATGCTGAACTCTTTCAAATGCTTTAGTCGATGGATGTTGCTAACAAACTGAGAACAACGCAGTAGTAACTGGAGGCTCTGTAAGCTCTGAGGAAATTCAATGGACCAAAGATCATAGTCCAAAACATTGTTCTCCAAATCGTAGGCAAACAAGTTTGTGCTTTTAATAATACAGGTTTTCAAGCCTGGAGGTAGTTTAAAGCTGCTTGAATCAATAAAGGTGCCCTTAATTGCCAGGAGTTCTAAATATTCGAGCCTCTTCGGTAGGTTAAGTTGGGACACCATAATTGCTTTGCCTTTATCTTCTGTAAGCTCCAGCTGGGAATTTACAGTGTTTGCAACCACATTTGCTTCGCCAGTGACATCCAAGCTTATCATCTTCAATGACCGTAGCGTGTTTGGTAAATCAGCAGTGAATACTTCCTTTGGAATAAAACAGCCAAAAACAGTTAGGTCAGTGAGTATCTCAGGAATTGTTAGGCCCTCGACTGAACCCACCTTTAACTTTACAAGTGACTTTGGAAACTCCAGGTGAACAATGCTCTTCTTTTGCCTATGGTCAATTGTATGCAATCTACTCAAATGGGAAGCTTTGAGTGAACATCCTTCATATTGAGGAGGATCATAAACCAAAGTTTCAATCGATTCAGGTAGCCAGTCAATATGTCCCCCGACGTGTCGTAGAATTAGCGTTTTAAGACTGGTCGGATAATGTACGTCTTCCATCCTTACGGTTCGAAGTAGCAGCAACGTAACCAAGCTCGGGAGTTTGAAGGTGGAGACGTCGACATCTCTCATCTGCAAAATTGAAATGTGGGGAAACGACTCTAAAAGATCCTTCAACAGATTAATCATATGACCATCTGAATCTTCTATCTCTTCGTCCATCCAGTCACTCCAGGCGTCACTCTCAACTTCAAACTCATCTAATTTCAAGTATCTCGAGTGCTGTTCTAACCTTTCAAAGGTATTTACGATTTCAGGGTCCATTCTGAGAATATCCAGGGGATCAAGGAATGTGAGTACCTTAGGCTTGATATATCCTGACCTAATAAAAGCCTCTATGTTCTTGTAGTGCAAACGTGGATAATCCTGTAGTGAATCAAACTTGGACTCATACCCTGATATGATGACTCTTTCATACAACTTGTGTATTGCCAACTTATTGAAAAAAGGGTCTGGATGTAGATATTCAACATCCTGAGGTTCTAAAAACTCGAAAACCAATTCTAGTAGCTCAGGAGGGAGTTTTTGCAATAGTCCATATTCCATCTTGGAATATTCTCCAGACGAAGTTGACGATAAATTAAAGTACTATGGTACCCCGATTTTATTTAAAAACGCCCAAATAAAATATTGCAAGTCAAAGAAGATTGCTCAATTGGAAATACTCAAAGGTGTAAATACTCTTCTAAAATAGCTTGAATCATAAAACTCTTCACTCAATGCGTTGCTTACATTCGCTTGTTATATTAATTTATTTCTCAACATGGCTTAGATTTTGCACCCAAATACATTTGCTGGTTAAAGAAACTGACTATCACAACTTTAACAAATCAATTGAAGGTTGGATACTCTGGAAAAACTCGTCCTTAGATTCGAAAAGCAAGCAGTTCACAATTCCCAGTAAGCAAACATTCTGTTTTCAAGAACGACTTAAATGGAACTCTCAAAGCATAGATTCTCCAAAAGCCATCACAAGTAGCATCGCTTCTAAGATTTCTGATCCCCAAGCATCAACTGAATAGTTTGGAATGCGTCTTTCTAAATTTGATCCTGACTACAAGATTTCCAATCTCGCAAACACACTTATCAATACTGCCGTTCATTAAGTTCCTCCTCCAACTTCTTAATCTCCTCCTCTTCTCGCCTTATATATTCGTCAATATCAACCTCTTCATCGTCCAGATCACTATGATTACTTTCCGTTCGCACAGGGCTGCCAATGTCGCTATAGTTGATATTGAGAATGTTTAATTGTCTCTTTTGTTCTTCAATCTTCACTTCCAACTCCTGGATCTCTCCAGTGATACTCCCATGTTCGGCTTGGTACCCCTTCATTTTATTCAACAACTCCTCCTGTTTATCCACTAAGGTTGGGTGCGTACGAATCAAGTTTACTACCAATCTGCACAATCCTCCCACATCATCGGTGCTGTCGAACTCTGGAAAGAAGACGTTGGATGAATGTGACTGTTGCCTTTGTCGTTTGGTAGGTGACGACAGTATTGGATCCAGCAGTTGGGATTCTCTTTCTGTTTCTACAATCTCTGGCACCAGAACAACAAACCTACCAACGTCTTTCCTGGTAACGCTTTGGTCTCTAGACAGGTATATGCTTTTCCCGTCAATTCTGACAGGACTCAAGTTTGCTCCATCATCTAGATCAAGATCAAACCTCAGCTGAATGCCTGACTTCAGGTGTTTGGGTTTGTTTACCTTGTACAAGGAACCTTCATCGCGCGTAGGATCCTTTAGTAACGTGGTGATGTTTGGTCTCTTGACTATCGCATTCGTAAACAACCCCGGCTGTGGAAAGTGTAGCGATTGTATCGACTTGATAGACTGGTTCGTTCGCTCTAAAACGTAATCCAAAGACATGTTTACTTTTGATATTCAAATTGAAAATTAACTTTTTTTACGTTAATGACAGTGGATCTAGATAAGTACGCCAAACCTGGCAAAGACCACTACATAGCGTTGGGTCTCGAGGGTTCGGCCAACAAGTTGGGTGTTGGTGTTATCAAGCACAGTTTGGGCCAACTTACTCTGACCAATAGAGCAGAAGTCTTGTCGAACGTGAGAGATACTTATGTTACTCCGCCAGGTGAAGGGTTTTTACCAAGAGACACTGCGAGACACCATCGTAACTGGGTCAACCGAATAATCAAGAGATCTATGGCAGATGCCAGGATCAAGGGATCGGACATTGATTGTATTTGTTTCACGCAGGGCCCGGGTATGGGTGCACCTTTAGAAAGCGTGGTCATCGCAGCACGTACTTTGGCACAGCTCTGGAACATCCCACTTGTGGGTGTCAACCATTGCGTCGGACACATTGAAATGGGCAGAGAAATCACAGGTGCAAACAATCCAGTTGTGTTGTACGTGAGCGGAGGAAACACACAGGTGATTGCCTACTCGAAACAAAGATACCGGATATTTGGCGAGACGTTAGATATAGCCGTTGGTAATTGCTTGGATAGGTTTGCAAGGACTCTTATGATCCCCAACGAACCTGCTCCGGGATACAACATCGAGCAGTTGGCTAAGAAGGGTAAGCACTTGGTACAGTTACCATACACCGTCAAGGGCATGGACTTGTCAATGTCGGGTATATTGGCGTACATAGACGAGATTGCCAATGAATTGCTTGGAAACAGCAAACAGCAGAAGAGGCTGCGTGCTTTGGTGGACGAGGATACCGGGGAACCCATCACCGTCGAAGACTTGTGCTTCTCTTTGCAAGAATGCATGTATTCGATGTTGGTTGAAATCACAGAAAGAGCGTTGGCACACGTCAACAGCAATCAAGTATTGATTGTTGGGGGTGTGGGATCCAACGAAAGGTTACAGGAAATGATGAAGTTGATGGTGGAGGATAGGAAGAATGGCCAGATATACGCTACAGACGAAAGATTTTGCATAGATAACGGGATCATGATTGCACATGCGGGATTGTTGAGTTATAGAACGAACCAAACGAATGAGATGAAGGATACCGTTTGCACTCAAAGATTCAGAACAGATGAAGTGTTTGTCAAGTGGAGAGATGATTAGTATAATAAAACGACGACCATTTCACTGTAGGTTGACTATACAAACGACATGGTGAGAATCGTGTTTCTTGTGAGAGTCAAATAATGATTGGACTTTAAAAGGCATTGAGTTTTGATGTTTCTCGGTGTCAGATACGGTTCGTACATCAAAGTGCATGGAGCTTTTCAAATTGTTCCAATGCTTGGTCTACACCTGCGTCCACAACTTCGCATCCTCTTAACAAGCTAGCCAATTTTCGTACGGGTGTACCATCCCAAATTTTCGCCGACCTTGAATAGTCATGTTGCAAGGCTTTTTCTGAAGCACTGCTAGTCTCAAACTCAACTATCCCACTATCGTAACGAGCCTCAGCTTCCAGTAGTACACGGCTGCTCTCAATGGGCCCAAATATCAGCATTATTTGTTTGAGTACATCCCCAGTGAACATTCCTTTCAATTCTTCCTTGTGTTTCCAGTAGACTTTCACTTTATTTGTAGACTCCACAATCGAAAATCCAGCATCCTTCACTGGAATCTGCCCAAACGATACATAATCTTCTTTGGTTCTGTTATACTGTCGTATTTGCTCTTCTCGCTTTCTTCTCAACTCTAATCCTTCTCGTGAGAGTGAATCCAAGTTGGCGTTCGTTTTAGAAGCTTTCTTCGCGTTAAGCTCATCTCTCTCCAATTCCCTTTTGAATCTCTCTATAGAAGACTGGTATGCTTGAGATTCAGTATCCTTAGCCAATCGTAACGTTCGCACATGATCGTACTGTTCTCTAAGAGACTCATTCGACAAGATTTGATAAACCTGGGAAAGAATTGTAAACTTGAGAGTGCTTCCATCATTCTTATCGGGATGATATTGAAGGGCCAATCGACGGTACCTCGAACGTATTTCTGGCCCTGTAGCATTCGGCAGGACCTCGAGGAACTCATACAAATCTAAGGACCCAGAAATCACCGACTCCAACTCGTTCATCTTCTTCTTGAAATTACAATTTTTTTATCAAACCCTTTTATACAATCAATGCAAGTATACAATATATATTTAACTGAAATTGAGTGTCCACTCTTTTGTTTATATGAATAAATAGTTTTAACCCTTGACTGATCTAAGGCCATGGTTTGATCTGAAGATGGCGTCACCCTCGGCGTAACCTCTGCCCAAGCCAAAACCAACACCAATCCAAACTGGGAAGCTTCTTCTCTTGAACAACAAGATACTGGCCAAAACACCACCGCCAAAGCCGAGGCCGGTCTTGATCAATGTGTTGGAGAGAACAACGTCCCACTTTTCGTTTAACAAGTTCTGGGAGGCGCTTGGGACGACTTTCTGTTCGGTAGACATTCTCTGTTTTGTTAGTATTGAGCTAGTGTTGGAGCTCGTACGAGTCGCCAAGCCAGTGAAAAGTTGCGCTGGAAAAGTCGGAATAGGGAGATTGGGGAAGACAGCGAATCACTGGGAGTAATAGTTCACTCGTAAAAGCACCATTGGAAGGGTGGAACTATGGATACTCACGTTCTAGTTGTGTTTAGTTGAACCGGTGAAATTAAAAAATCATTTTTGTTGGTTGAAGACGATTGGTTGAGGAGTGTGCAGGAATTTGATAGCAATGATATTGGGTGATTGAAGAGTTGTTGAAGTGGGTGGTGAAGGTGGGAGGAAGACAGGACTCGGTATTCAATGAGTGAGGTGAGCAATGAGTGAGGTGGCAATGTTGATCGTATTTATTGTTTGAGAGTGCTAGTGAGAAGAGAATGGAGTATTGGGTAGAGGTGGAGAAGAGTAGAAGTAGAGAATTGAGGAGAAATGGAGTACTGAGTAGAGAATAGAGAAGAGAATAGAGAATTAGCGTAGGTATTGAGTGACACATATACCACGAGTCTCAAACTCTATAAAGTACGCAGTCTACTTGTACATACTGGTTATCATTTTCTGTTCACCTTTTGGAATTTGCACCCAAATTTTCAATATGGATTGCCTAACTGGTAGTAACCAGGCTACTAAAAATACAATACTCCTTCTAGGTAAGTGTATTACTATTCGTTTGTCTTTTCTGCCTTCCTCAAGTCATACCTCTCATTCGCTTGTATTGCCAACTCTGAAAGATCAGGATGATTTTCCTTCAAAGCATCAATAACACCATCAACATCCTCTCTTTTGAAGCTTTGCTCAAACTTGTACTTGCAGTCAAAAGAAACTATTTCAATCTGTAACAAACTGATAGCCTTTTGCTTGTATTCAAGAAATTTCTCTGGGGCCTCATTCACCTTCCATCTTTCGCCTTCTTCAAACGTCTTTGCTTCTTCCTGGTCTGTCATGCTATCCAATTGTTCTCTGAGTTTGACGAGATCGTTCAGAATAATCGACTTGCCCGAGATGTGTGCGGTTGCGAAATCCCAGGTAGGTGCATACTTGTGAGTTTCTTTCTTTCCAGGGTAGTAGTTGGGAGAAACATAAGCGTCCCGTGACTGGAAAATCACCAAGACGTTATTGTTATCCTTCCAGGATGGCAACTGAGGATTGACCCTGGCAACATGGGCAATCAAGTACCTCTTGTCTCCATCGGCCTTCAAGAAGAAGGGGAGATGGTTTGCGTGAATTTTTCCGTTTTCAACGGTGATCACAGTTGCTAGTGGGAAGTTCTTGATCAAGTACTCGACGTGTTCCCAGTCTTCTTCGGTGTAGTGTTTCGGGTTGTACATATTGTAGAGAAGAAAGAGAAGAGAGGAAAGAGAAGGATGGAGGTATTTATACACGAAGATGACAAATGGTAGGTGGAATCGGATGACTGTAGTGGTGGTGGCCACGGTTGGCATGGTGTAGTATCCGGAAGCAGCAATAGTAATTGATGCCTCAGTTTTGGTCTGGTTTTTTGCATCCATTTTGGGACGAATTTGGATGGATGCAACATTGAAGCAGCAGATAATGTAGGGCACTGAAGTGGGCCTGGAGGGGCCAAGGAGTGGCCCTGAACGGCCCATGACTGGATATTACGGATGTGAATTGAGGAGGCTGATGGTAGATAGGATATGGAAGGTTCTGTTTGTAAGCATTATAGTCTAGACTTGGGTGGTTCTGTGGCTGAGTCGTGAGATACACTAGGGATATACACTAGGAATATAGATAAAGGAATTTAGATACACTAGGAATATATACACTAGGAATATACACTAGGAGTATACACTAAGAATATAGATCCAGGAATACAGATCCAGGAATATAGACACTAAATGATACAGATATGAGTAGCCATAGACAACGATAAAATGAATTAACTTGGTCCTTACATACAGCCTACGCATACACACGATGAATACGCTACTTCTCTACATCATCCCACCCCACTTTTAACGTCCACCTAAACGTCAACTTTAACGTCAACTTTAACACCCTAACGGCCTGTCGTCACAATAAGCTTAACACTCTACAATTTTACCTGTTGTTCCATCCAAGGATAACCGTTTCTAAGGTCATCCAACTTCTTGAATGTCTACAATTTGCACCCAATGCAACTACCCTACAACCACACAGAATCAGAAATAACAAGCTGAACAGCCAGGCTACTCAATCGTTACCACAAAGTAGACTCAACACAAATATGAAAATAAGCTCTCTAGACCAGACGTCAGCAATGACGTCGATGCGACGTACAAAAGTGCACCAAACACCGATGCGCCCTCAACAATCTCAACAATCGCATCTGCTCCATGCATTAGCCTACTGAACCGTCAAACACGTTTTCTACATACTGCGTACGCGTACATCAAGGCACCCCGAAATTATCTGCCGACCGTTCAAATAGGCTGAAGTGACGATGACAGAACCACAAAGATTCACGTTTTGAGTGCTCCTTTGAGCACTCAAAGGCACTCTAGTATACAATTATACAAGCAGTACTGTGCATCATACGCGAACTCCTCAAACCATACTCAAACCATACTCAACACACAATCCATATTCAAACATTTTCAGCCAATGCTGCACCACGCGAGTCTGCGCAATAAGACATTCTGCCAATTCACCAGCAATTCTACACCATAACCACAAACACATTCCTCAAGCCTAACGTAAAGCCCTGTTTAATGATCGCCGTACGTGTATCCCGGTTCTCGTCCACCGTATTATCCAATCTCCTTCCACTATTGTCTGGCATCACTTTACTTTTGTTCTTCTCCGCTTCCAACATCACCCAATTTATTCATCGTCCTGTTGCGAGAACATGACTTCTATATATATCTGTATGTATACACCTGTATATATGTATTGATGTACATATATATCGTATCTATACCTAGATATACCCCTACATCTTCACCAATACCTACATACCTGCCCCACCGCCACGACCCAACCACCACCCTCCTACCTATTTATATCCCTCCCAATGCTCGCAACTTCTTTCCGTGCTTTTCTTGCCAATGTTCACGCTACCACTTTGTAAAAAACCCAAACACTCCTAAATCTGCGTCAGGTGTCTATTTGAAGTGCACTCCACGTCCCTAACGTCATTTGTCATACTTCTCCCTGGCCAGGTTGCCAACACCCAAACCCGAGTACTGCATTTAACATCTCGCCTTTCATCGCTCCCACCACCCTCCATGCTCTACCCACTCTCCAAACCTACCCCAACCCATCCTGCCCTCCTCACTCCCTCCCCTTTTCATTCTTAGCCGTTACTCGTAAATATACAGATCCCGCAAAAATTGGTGTTACCAATCGACAAAAAAAAACAAACGAACCTCTTTAGCCTTGGAGTAGTGTGTCCGTTGCATGCACGAAAGCGGGAGTGATCATTAGTTGAAGGGTCGCCCACCAAGGAATTATTACTGTGGTTTCTGCGCACACACACCGGCGTATGACAGCATTGCACCAGCTCTTAAATGTATGACATGTCAAATAGAGTGTCGCACGTCCCCACTGAAAACACCGCCATGAGTGACACGAATGGCCACATCAACAGCCCGGCCAATCTTGGCGAGAGCTTCACGCCCAAGTCCCCCAGGTCCCCAGTCACGTACCTGCTGCCCAAGCGCAAGCAGCAGCTGCTGCTGCCTTTCTCTGTCGTGCTGGGCAAGATCTTTGGCCACGCGAGGTCCCAATCGCACAACTCTCAATTGACCTCGCCCTCAAAACAGATCTTCCAGCCGATCCACCACGACCTGTACAACCACCAGACCATGAGCGACGCGTCCAGCCCTTACCATTACAACCACGACGGCCTGTACTTTAACTTCAGCAGTGGCACCCTGACCCCCCACAATAACCATCACCCAAGCCACTCGCATACCGCATCCAACACCAGCATACAACAGACCTCGTGGCAGGCCTTAATACCCCCCATGCCTTCCAAACCAAAAGCTGCCTACACCGGCGGCGACTCACTGCTGCTACTGCCCCAACAACACCTGCAGCTGCTGCTGCTGGTCCTGTTGCACCAAAATCAAAATCAGCTCCAGCCACAACCCCAACCGCAGCCTGTAGTAGGCAGACTGTACCTGCAGTACCAATTCCAACAACAACCAAAAAGAGAGAACAGAAGCACGTCGAACGGATCCCTACACCCAAATCAGAGACACTCAATAGCGATCCTGCCCGTCATGAACCAGTTGGACGAAGACGTGAACACAGGCCTGATCCAAATGGACCTGCTGCAAACAGAAACATTCCAAAAAAGACCCAAGAACCAGCATAGCCATACCCTGTACCAGTTTATTCAAAACACCCACGTCCAACCCAACAACCAAAATAACCAACCGTACTACCAAGGCGACCAGTACCCCAAGTACGCAAACCAAGCAAACCATGCAAACCATGCAAACCAAGCAAACTACCCAAGCAAAGCCACTTACCCGTCAAACAGCCAAACACAGCTCCAGGCACAAATTCGAACACCAACACGCTCGCAGAACCACCTCCCACAGAGCCTGCCTGCCCAACATCTGCAAGTACAACAACAGTTGCAGCAGCACTTCCAACCAGAGTCCGAGTTTGACAAACAAGCCGGTCTGCGAAAAAAAAGCGTCCGCCGTAAGAAGAAGGTATGCAACAAATGTAACACCGAGATCACAGGCCAGTTTGTACGCGCACTCAACGCGGCGTTCCACGTAGAGTGCTTTTGCTGCTACGAATGTGGGAACCAGTGTTCTGCGAAGTTTTTCCCCTTCGAAACCCCAGATGAACAGGGGAACATGAGGCAAGTGGCACTCTGCGAGTACGACTACTTCAAGAAACTCGACCTCATCTGCTTCAGTTGCCACCAAGCGTTGCGTGGACCATACATAACTGCGTTGGGCAACAAGTACCACTTGGAGCACTTCAAGTGCGCCGTCTGCCAAAAGGTCTTCGAATCGGACGAAAGTTACTACGAGCATGAGGGCAATATTTTCTGCCACTACCACTACCTGAAGTTTTACGCGCTGCATTGTGAAGGTTGTCACTCGCTGATTGTAAAGCAGTTTGTAGAACTCTTTAAAGGCGGCCGTAACCAGCAGTGGCACCCGGAATGTTACATGGTACATAAGTTCTGGAATGTGTGTATCATGGCACACTCTGTGGGGCTTCAAAACCAGTTTAACTTGAGCGACACTGCCTTGGCCAACTTGAAAGCATTGAAGTCGGACCAGGAAGAAGCACCCGTTTTGCTACCCACAGGCAAAAACTCTGAAACGGAAGTTGGCGTCGAGGGCATAGGATCGCCCACGTTGAATGCTAGAGGAATCGACCCTAAGTTGCTCCTTTCGATCGAACAGCAAATCGAAACTGTAGTTATGCAATGCTGGTTGACCCTTTCCGGCTACGAAGAAACAACCGCTGCACTGATTAGTGATATGCTTTTGAACGCAACAACGGCACATCAAGGGAACGGGTTACTAGCAACAGGTAAGTTGATTTTGTGTGTGGAGGTCTTGTTCAAGGCGTTGGACGTGGTGTCAAAATGGACCCTGAAAAGCATTCCTATACTCAAGGATCGTTATCTGAAGCAATTCGATGAGTCAAAATCAGAGGAAGATCCAGAAATACTCACCTTGGAGCAGGAGTACTTTCAAATGTTGAAAAAGGAACCAAGAAACATATCTGGCAAAATCATGAGCTACTTGGCTATTTTGCGCAAGTCTAATCAAATCTCACAATCCGGTAGTTTGTCTGCTGAGTTGTTGTCTGTTATTACCGGGTGTGCCCACTACTTGAAGTTGCTTATTAGAATTGGCCTCAACAATGCGTTAAAAGTGAACAAGTTGTTGGGTTCTAGCGAGGCAATTGAAAGCTTTTTGACGTTGATCTCGGAATACGAACAGTACAACAATCAACCTGAGGGGAGCGAACAAATCAAACTGAATTTAGAATTGATCAAGGCGAAATTGGCCATACCAATCAACTCAACCGATGCATGTGCGGGCTGTACCAAGAGCATTGAGAAGATGTGTGCAAAATACGAAAACAAGAGATGGCACATCAAGTGCTTTGACTGCTCGATTTGCTCGAGAAGCATCCCATTGGAAGAGATTGAAGTGACCATGTACGATACAGAAACATCGCAGATTGTGTGTACTGATTGTCTGAAAGAAGCTGCCCATGACAACCTTGTCTACGGCATTATCATAGTCTCGGACTTGGCGCAGTTAATTTATCTTTTGAAGATTGCGATATCCAGATCGCAGGCTGTGATGAAGGTTGAAATTGGCCAACCCAGAGTTCTGAGACTGGTGTCACATAGGCAGCATCCTCCACAAGGCGCTACACCACACTCCAATTTTGTGCGTAGAACATCAGAAGAAACTAGAGTTGTTACTGAGGATTACACCAAAACTCTTAGTGATGTTACCAGGTTGAGAACAAGACGCCAAAGTCAAAAGTTGTCCAACTCTATCAAGCAAAATGCAAGAAAATCCGTCATTGTTGAAGCTCCACAAGCTGACAAGGCTAGACAAGACGAAATCAGCGGAAATAACACGTTAACTGAAGAAACCGTTCTTGAAGACTTGGCAGACGTTAGCCTCGAACAAAAAGAGTTGGACAAGACAGACCGTAAGGCAAGCACAGCATCGCACTTATCATTTATGGGAACGGAGACAGAACAATTCAACGTGAGAAAGGCTTTGAAGATCAGAGACGAACCTCAACGTGCATCCGCCAACACACACTTGGACCGTACGACCGATTTGTTGAAGAATGAAAAGTCATTGACGTTGGATGACATTCCCAGGATTGTTGCTGCTGAGCAAGCGCGGGACCAGAGACCAAATGCGTTCAAGCACCACAACAGTTTGTACCAAAGACCGACTCCAATGCAACCACTCAGGCCACTCAACACATCAGTGGGCAACGGCTACAATCCTGTTGTTCTCAGTCCAACAAACGCGTTGAATAATATTTTAAATGGACCTTCGCTTCCAAGTGCCATCCAATCGCCATTTACTGGATTACAACAGCAACAAAATAGACAACCGAAGAGGGTAAGGTACTACTCTGAGTTGAGCAAAGACGAGCATTTCATTATGAGACACATTGCTGTTGAAGCGTTGACGTACATTAGCGGTAACAAGTACAATAAGGAAGACTTGCTATCACTCATTCAAACCAAGAAACAGCCCACCTTCTGGGACAAGTTCCGGTTTGGCGGAGCTGGAGGAGGCGGAGAGAAGCGCGACAAGAACCCAGCTGTTTTTGGAATTGAATTGCACGACTTGACCAAGAAGTACGGTGTGGACTCTGATTTAGGTGTGGGTCCTTCCAAATTGAGGATTCCTATACTTGTTGACGATGTGATTAATGCGTTGAAGCTTAAAGATATGTCTGTCGAAGGTATCTTTAGATTGAACGGAAACATCAAGAGATTGAGAGAGTTGACTGATGAAATCAACAAGACACCTAGCAAGTCTCCTGACTTTAGCAGTCAGACGGCCGTTCAGTTGGCTGCATTGATGAAGAAGTGGTTGAGAGAGCTTCCCAGCCCCTTGTTGACCTTCAATCTTTACGAATTGTGGATCTCTTCGCAAGGTGAAGCCAACATGGGAGTCAGAAAGAGGATCTTGCAGTTGGCATACTGTATGTTACCAAGAAGCAACCGTAATTTGGTTGAGGTGTTGTTGAGTTTCTTCAGCTGGGTTGCATCCTTTGCAGAGATTGACGAGGAGACTGGGTCCAAGATGGACATCCATAACTTGGCAACTGTTGTTGCACCCAACATCTTGATCAGCAAGCAGCAGGCGCAGTCGGCCGACCCATTCCAGCAACTGGGTGACACGTACTTTTTGGCGATCGAGGTTGTCAACCAGTTGATTGAGATCCACGAGGAGTTGAGTATCATTCCGGAGGACTTGGTTTCGTTTTTCGACAGGTGTGGGTTCAACCATATGAAGGCGGAAAGCAGCACCTTGACGACCAAAGAGATTCTCAGCAAGTTGGAGAAGGCATCGAAGGACGACCCAGACTTCTTCAAGCAGTACGAAAAGGTGGCCGACTCTGTGTCGAGCCAGATGGTCCACACCAACACCATCTCCAGGGGGCATTCCAAAGTTACCAACGAGTCGCACGGCGAAACCTACCGCATTGAATAGATTGGCATTACGACCCGGCCCCCTGAGCCAACGCTCAATACTATGATATCTTTGTTTTCTGCTCAGACCTGTAACAGTGGCTTGAGCCTGTGTTTGTTATGTTACATACTTGCTTTTCTAGTCACTTGTGTATTACTATCATATTAATAAAATTAATCATTGTAAACGCAACTTGCCTGGTTAGCTCAATCGGTAGAGCATTTGACTCTTAATCTGTTAGCTTATACGTAGCGGATCACAGCAAGCTGATGGGTTCTGTGATTTCTAGGTAGTCAATCGGTAGTAGTGAGCGTTCCAAGGTTAGTTGTTAATCTAATTAGCAGCCAATCTGGGATGTTACGAGTGGTGAGTGAAGTGCAAGTGAGCAGTTCGGTTATTTATATCGAAGCAAAATGTATTTAGATAAACACAGGTGATATTTGGTACTTGTAGAACCTTAAGGAAGTAAACATAAATAAGGAGCGAGTTAATACGATTAAATACCTCTGAGCCGTGTAGTGGGTCA